>JAKUCV010001348.1:205845-224608 GCA_028386065.3 Turnera subulata
GATATATTTTTGGGATGTCTATCCCTGGGTTCGTATTTTTGGGATGTCGATCCCTGGATTTGGTCTGGCACCCGGAATGTGTTGATAACCAGGTTTGACCACTAGCTTATCCGTGACGGGGCCCGGAAAGATAAAATTGGATAATTGATTTTATTTGAGTCTTTTGGTTGGGCTGTTTAGCCCGTGTTTTTGACTTGAGTAGTTATAGTGTGCATACTGATCGTCTTTCCATTGTCGTGAGCACTTCGGACTCACCCCTCACCTGCGGGCTTTCATCCCGTAGGATGAATTGTTTCATGTACAGGCTTGGTGCATTCCAGACAGGCTGTTGCGTTATCCCTTGGACATGGCTCGGATCCATAGGTTGTATTTATGCATACAGTGTTAGTGAGTATTTAAGTCTCCCGCTGTGCATGTTTTACTATTTTGGGCCGTTGGGCCGAGTTATGGTTGTTTACACTGTATGCTAGGCCTTGTTGGGCTGGGTTGTCACAGTTCCGGCTTGTGTTTACTGTGTACGGTAAATACGGGTCGGGGCGTTTCAGTAGCACCACCGGGTGCGTTCCGGACATGAACTCTTGGTGCCCTCCTGAGGTTAAGGTTGTCGGCAATGATGGTGTTACTACAGTGGCTTGTAACAGTGCTTGTCTTGCTTTTGGAACCCCAGAGTATTGCTGTAGTGGAGAGCATGCTTCTCGCGAATCCTGCAAACCGAGTTCTTACTCAGAAATCTTCAAAAACGCTTGTCCGCGTGCTCGTACCTTTGCGTACGATGATGATTGGACTAGCACATTTACATGCGTTGGTGCTGACTAAGTGATCACTTTTTTGTCCTACTAATCCTTTTGGGTAATTAATTCTCTTTTATTTGTTTTTTCTCAAGAATTATCATGTTATTGTCGCTCGATGATGAGTTGATTTATATGTTTATATAAATTCTTATACTTGTTTGTTTCTTATGGTTGCAGTAGCCTGTATGGGAGCGAGAGTAAACCCAGTTTCAGCGAGGAGATTAGCAACAATAATGGACCCAGTCCTGGAATTGAATCGAGTTCCGACGAGAGTATACCAACCCTGTGTTGGGAAAAACTGCAAAAGATTCGCGAAAAAATAAAAGAGACACAAGAATTTAACGTGGTTCGGCCTTAATCTTGCGTACGTCCACGAACTACAAACCTTCCACTAATATAAAATATTAGTACAAACAACTTCTCAATAAAATCTACCCACAAAGGTGTTTCTTCAAAATACTCCAAAATATTTTTTCCACTATTTTTCACTTCCTAATTTTGTAAGGAGACTAAGAAAAATATTAGGTATATTTTTCTTCCTATTCTCCTCTCTCTTCTTCTCTTCTCTCTTCCTCTCTCTTTTCCTTTTCTTCCTTTTATTTCTCCATTGTTTTTGCATCAACACTTACACTAGTATTTATAGCCAAGATTGCATGGTAGTTGTCAAAAATTGACACCTAATTTATATTAAATTAATGATGCCAATTGTTGAAAAATTCTTTACCTAACCTTTCCTCTTTTTCTTTGAGTTTGACCAAGTAAAATTCAGCCCATACCTAACACCCTGTCCCCTACTTCTCACGGCATATCATCAAGATACTTCTCTTTGGAGAGTAGTTCCATTATGAGCGTAGCAATAATTTTGCAGCTTTTGGCGATTATTTCTAGCTTCCTATAAATTATAAAGCTATAGAAAGCGTTGGACTGAATACTTTCTTCTTTTAATTTCTCCTTAATTTCCCTTTTTCATTTGATGAAGAAAGAGCATTAATGTTGTAATAATACTAAAAGTTCCTTTAGATTTCAATAAAATAAGCCAGTTAGATATTGACCAGAAGGCTTATGGTGTATGTATTTTGTCGAAGCTTATACATTAATCAATGCAATAGGGTGTAGAATTTCATGGCAATTTTCCTAGCTGGGTGGTTTGAAGGTGACAGACGAATATTCATGGGCAAAAGCTGCTTAGAGTTATCGAGCTGCATTTGCTTCTGGAAACCACATACTATTTAAAATGTCTGGAAGATTGAATATCAAAACAGTAAACAAGTGATGTGATTTGATTATGAGTAATGCTAAAACTTTTTTAGGTATACATTCCATTTGATTGTATCCCATATCACATCCGATTGCATCCAACTAAACAGACCGTTAAAGTTGTGATTACGGTCAATTTTGGGCCGCACCAAGTCAAGGTGAATGTTCAGTCCAACTCAAATAAAAACCAGGAATCATGGTCCGACCAAAATATTATGAGGCGGTTATCGAAAGGCTTCTCGCCGACTTTATAAGATAAAAGACATATAATTAAGACAGAAAGCCCCTAAGCTGTAAAGCCTAACCAAATCTATACATGCAGCGGTTGAGACAGAGCAGCCTCAACTCACAAATCCTCCACACTACTTCCTCTTTTTTTTTTTCAATCACTATTACTTACTTAGTGAGGTCCTTGTGATTTTTTTTTTTTTGATTGGGATCTATCGTTTCGATTTATACAAGTAACTGGTTCTGTTGGAAGTATAATAATATTGTTTACTCTTTCTCTCTTTCTTTGGTATTTGCTTTAATTAATCTAGTAGCTAGCTCCATGTTTGTATACCGTCATTCTCCTCAAAGGTTAATTCTTGACGCAGAGGAATAATTTTTGGTGTGGTACCTGAATTTAGCTGCATTGGAATTTCTGCAGGTGCAGAGGATTAGTTTGGTGTGGTAACTGAATTTAGCCCCATTGGAATTTCTGCAGGTTAATTCTTGACGCAGAGGATGCATATTCCTAACCTCACGTTATGGGTTCGAGGTTGGTGCCGAGGAGAAGGAGAGAAAGAGCAGGAGCAACAACAACATCAAGGGCAGAGGTCATGGTGTAGCCTTCCAGATGATATCTTGGGAGAGATATCATCACATCTTTATGCTGGGGACTATAATACCTTTTGTGCAGTCTGCAAAGCTTGGCGATCTGCTGCAATAATTAAGACGATGACACCAACAACAGCAGACCTCCATGCTAAATTATTTTCGGAGGAATCGGGAAGTACCCCTCTACTGTTGCAGCCCCCTGCTAGCGGGACTATGTGCACCATCTTTCATCCCATAAGGAATGCGATTTATGGTATCCAAATCCCAGAACTAAGTGGAGCTCATGTTCACTTCTCTGACCATGGTTGGTTGCTCCTCACTCGAGATGTTGATTTCAGTGCGTTCTTCCTCAATCCCTTCACTAGGCAGAGAATGGAACTGCCTAAGCCGCCTCGTAGATACCTCTTCATGTCTTTCTTCGATCCTCCCACTTCTCCAGAATGCGTGGTTGTTGGCCTTGGGGCTGCAAAAGTTGGCGCCACTCTAAAATTTGGACAAGGACGACAAGATTGGACGAATATTGAATTTGGAGCGGAATATAAGTTTATGCCCTTTATGAGTGCTCCAATTTCTTATAAAGGCCTAACTTATTTTTTATGTGGTGAGGGAGTGATGATACTGGATGTGAATAATTTGACTGAGGAAGGGAATAATATAGTGGATATTCTTGAGAGCCCTTTCAGTGAGGAGGAGTTCTCCAATATGTGCCACAGTTGGTGTGAGTGTTTCATCGTGATGGATAAGGATGAGGTCATGGTTGTTTATGCTCTGCAACATTGGAAGGAGTTTCAGATTTTTAAGTGGGATTACATGAAGAATGGATGGCAGAGAATGGATAGTTTGCCACCGAACAAGATGCTTTTTGTCTCTTCTCAGGGCATGTCTTTGTTAGAAAGCTCTGCAATTAAAGGAACGAGCAACAAGATTTATATCCCCATGTTGCATCAAGGTAACACCGTATTCTACTCCATCACAACAAGCAAGTACCATTCTTTTTATTATACTAGCAGTGGTTCTTCTTCTCCAGCTGATGATGACACATTTACTTGTGGTTTAACGAGACAACTACATGGTATTTGGATCAAACCTTCCTTGGCTAAAGACAAGTCGTCAGCATTAATGCTCAAGGATGATTTCTATGAATGTCCTCCATTAAGTACTCGGCCGGTATTGTCTATCTCTTCTTGTTCTCCTCCTCCTCCTGTATCAAATTCTCCACCACCACATCCTTGGCTTATTTGCTATGGCGGGAAGGACATGCCAAACCCAATTCTTTATAGCTTACTATCAGGAACTACCAGAATCGTCCCCATGGAGATGCAATCCAAATCCATATGTGCTTCTTCTTATGGATGTTTAGTGGTGAAAGAAGAAGGTGCCACCGCCGCCTCAAATGATGTCCAGTTCTTTGTTCTGGACGTTGCGACGGGGCAGAGAATTCAACTCCCTTCTGTTATGGATTTAACAGATTTTAGTTGGAAAGTATGCCTTCTTTCAGCACCTCTGTCTGATTCTAACTGTCATGTAATATTTATTGACGACGACTATGACAAAAGATGTATGATGTTTTGCAAGTTGGGTGATGATGGGTTTGTCAAGGTAGATTATACAAGTATCGTGGCTGAATTTTGGGCATTCATGGCCATAGGACGGAAGATATATGGTTACAGTGTAGATGATTTCTGTAGTTTATGCATTCTTGAAATCTTGGAAGGATCAACAGTTGGGTTGATGGCGAGGGCACGACTGGCAAAGAATTTTTTCCCTACCAACTGCAATTCCGAGTGGGACTACTTAATTGAATCTTTTGGTGAAATCTTTTGGGTTTTTGCACTTCGTCCAACTTGTTCTAGTTTTGAGGGGCCTGCAATGATTGATTTTGCAATTTACAAGTTGGAGCTGGACTCGGATTCGACATCGTATAGAAGCAGCAAGGTGGAGGACATAGGAGCACAAGCCATTTTTCTCCACGATGGTGATGGTGTTGGTTATGGTACGTTCTGTTCCGCATCTGAACCCACAATCAAAGAGAATTCTATCTACTATCTCGACAAACATAATAGTATGATTTATGTTTGGGATTTGAAATTGCGAACTGTAACTATGCATTATCCTTGTGCTCCTTGTGTGGATGCGGACTGCACCGTTTCTTGGGTCATGCTCCAAGAAGCAACCTGTTCAGAGACATAATTAATTATGTTGGCGATGCATTCTAGATAATTAATTATGGTTTTGTTTGATTTTTGCTGAGGTTGTTTTGTCTGGATGTCGTGTGTTGCCTACAGTTGATGGCGGCTTGTTTTCTTATTTGGTTAACTTTTTAAGGTTGTCTTACGCTGGACCCTGGATTCCTATCTGGGAGTGAGAGTAAACCCAATTTCAGCGATGAGACTAGCAACAAGAATGAACCCAATCTCCACAATGGAATTGAACCGAGAATCGACGAGAGTATACCAGTCATGTCCCCTACTTCTCACGGCATATCATCAAGATACTACTCTATGGAAAGTAGTTCCATTATGAGCGGAGCAATAATTTTGCAGCTTTTGGCGATTATTTCTAAGTTCCTATAAAATTATAAAGCTATACAAAGCGTTCGACTCAATACTTTCTTCTTTTAATTTCTCTTTCTCCTTTTCCAGTCGATGCAGAAAGAGCATTAATGCTGTAATAATACTAAAGTTCCTTTAGATTTCAATAAAATAAATCAGTTAGATATTGAGCAGCCACATATAGTTGAGAAGGTAACACACCTGACTTGAATCCTGAGACGACCATGGCACAGGCAGGGCCGCTATATATGCCAAGTATATAAAGGTCAAAGGAACTTTAATAAAGAATCATCGACGAAGATGGATAGTACAAGCTAGCTACCTCATTCTCCACGAAATTCTTAGTATCGATTATACATTAATCATTGCAATAGGGTGTAGAATTTCATCCCAATTTTCCTGGCTGGGTGGTTTGAAGGTGACAAACGAATTAATATTCTGGGGCAAAAGCTTGTTTAGAGTTATCGAGCTGCATTTGCTTCTGGAAACCACATACTAGTAAAAATTTCTGGAAAAAATGAATGTTAAAACATTAAACTTTGTTATTTCATAAATTGTAAGTTAATGATAGTCGATAGCTGTTGAGCCACGAAGCCTGAAATTATGCATATGAATGGGGAAAAAAAGGAATGAAATCAACCTGAAAGTTCCTGATTAAAGGCATTAGTATCTATCTTAGCACAGCCCAAATAATTTTTTTTTCTGTCGAAAACATAAATAAATAAACTTATTATTATTATTAGCACCAAAAGTGATTTGCATATATACAATCCATTATTTCCTAAATTCCAAATTACATATACAGAACCACTCCTCTAGTATAAACTACGACCAACTACAAATACTGTGCAGCTTATGTTACACTATATATGTTCTCCAAACCAGGCCTATCTAATAAAACATCCTGCTGATCAAGAGAAATTAAAAACAGGGGTAGCACTGAACTCTTCTCCTTGCTTATGTTTCCCAACTTATTTATGCATCATATATATAGCGTAGACAACAATTGAAACTCATACATGTGAGTTCCCAAAAGAGAAAAAAAAAAAAAAAGGAAACCATAAAACATGGCTCTGATAATAAGTATCGCTATATAGAATATATCTATCTATTATATCGAATATAATTGCCTAATCATAATCCTCTCCCTTTCTCATTTACCAAGCTACACTTGCGGTCCTCCTTATGGTCCTCATTTTATTGGCCTTTCGTCGTGGCTCTATTGATGATTTCCTTCTGATGACCTACAATACATTATATTGAGCAAACAAAAATAAGTTTCATTGCAGCATTATATACTTTTCTAAGTACAGAAAAATTAAGAAAATGCAAAGAGGGAAGGTAAAACCTTACCTCTTCCTTTCGCTTTTCTTCAATTTCCTCCTATGTTTCCATTAATTGAGGAAGCAAAAAGCTCTAATCAGTATCAGTGATTTTTTTTTTGAACATCTCAGTATCAGTGATTAACTTAAGCTAATTTGTGAAATGATATTTACAATCGTTTTCACCATGTTTAAAAAATAAGACAAGGATCACTAATTACCACGATCTCCTTTAGTTTAGCATTCTCCTCTTTAAGTTGATTCAGCTCTAGTTCCAACTCCACTGTGTATGCCTGCCATGCCATTCATATGTGAGCTTTAAACTCTAGCCATAGCTAGGTTAGTTAAAAAGGAGAAGTTAATAAATTATAAGTAAAAATAGTGGAATTAATTAATTGATAAACCTGCTTTCTAGCTCGTGATCTTGCAGCTGACTCTCTATTCTTGATCATCCTGCGCTGCCTCCGCTCCACCACCACCTCCGGCGGGCCATCAATGATCCTCTTCTTGTTTGGTTGTGGACCCATTTCCATCAAGCAATTTTGGAGACCACCCTTGTGATCATTTTTACCATTATTAGTACTTGTTGCCTGATCACCACCTACATAACCTTTCCCTTGTTGGAACACTTGGTATGCAATAAACCCATTGTTGCTTACCACATTCGGATGAGCAGCAAAGCCTAGCCCGACGACCTGTCCCGTCCCGACATTAACATCCATGCTTGCATTTTGGAGGGGTGCCACAGATTTCTGATGTGAGGATCCTACAGTGGCAGGTGCTTCTTGAACCACGCCTGCTTTTATCAGGAAATCTTCTAGTGTAATTTCTCCTAATGTCTGTTGACTCTGAGGGGGAGGTTGTTCCTGGGCAGCACAAGTAGTGACATTTTCTTGGTGTGTTTGGTCTTTTTGTATCTCAACCCAAACCTCATCCACTGTTTTCTTGCAAAGAGGGGTGGGGACAGAGAAAGACCCTTGTCTTGCTAATGGGACAACATTATTATTATTGTGGTCTGTTATGGTAGTAGTATCCTCGTTTATGGGCTTATTCTGTTGGAATAATAGTTGGTTTTCGTCCACATTACTCCACAAATTGGCAAGAAATTCATCCATGCTCATAGACCCAACACTCTTCCCTCTTTTGAGTTGAATTTCGTTTAGGGTAAGTGATAAGAGTGAGTTTTGGTCCCTCAATGGAGAGAATGAGGAGTCCTTGAATGCTTCAATATTCTCCTGTGGTTGAGTGGTGGACTCTAATTGCTTGCCATTGCCACCATAGACCATAGTTTCTGTTCCAGAAGTTGCCATCATCGTTTGTATTATATATAAAGATGCTATCCGATGAATTGGAGATCAATCCCTAGCTCTAGTCCCTGCACAAGAAACCATTGACATACTTGAATTCACCATATTAAGGCAACCATGGGGATTTTCTATTTTTGTTTTCGCGAGCAGACAACTATATTTATTGGTTACACTTGCACCAAAAAGAAAAGTTATATATGGGCTAGAGGGCCTATAGCTCTAGTAAGGGTTGGGCTTGGAGTTGGGTAGTTAAATGGCTGGGCAGAAGGTATAAGCCCAACTACTCAGGCCCATAAGAGAATTTAGAATTTCCCAAGCAAATAATTTTCTTTTTGTTCAAAGTTCAAAGAAACAAAAAAAATACTAATGGTCAAATCAGAAAAAGAAGACAAAACTTGTTGGCATTTTATTCAATAGCACGTGAGGGAGCAATTTTTATTGGACTAGGCGGCTCGCAGATTTAATTGATACGGTCCAAAAATTATATATGTGCATAAAAAAAAATGTTGTTGGACCCATAGGACTTTTGTTTTTTACCCTTTGTTTTTGTTTCTTTTGAGCTAGAGATTTTTTGGCTTTAATGAAAAATATAGAAGATATTAGACTTGCTTTTTGTCTTTTACGTTATTTGTCATTGTTTTCTTTCAAAGGGTTATTTTTTAATTACTAAAGAAAAGAGGATATTGTACACTGATGCATGCATGGGTACTTGTTTTCTGATGACTCGTTGAATTGCAAACTCTTTTTACTTTAGTGCGTGCGTGTTCATACTACCTTGTACGTTTTCTTTTTCTTCCCTTCTTTAGTTTTTGAGTATTTAAAAATAGTCCTATACTTGTTCTTTTTCCTGAAAAAATTCCGTCTATAATTCGAAACGACATGTTTTTCACAAAAGAATAGCTCTTTGTCAAGCATTTTCATCAAGATAGCTTCCTATCCCTTGCACGGTTCACTTTGAGAGAGTTTTCTGGTTTTCTAAAAATTTTTTCCAAAAAGTTGATCAGAAAGCTTGAAAAGATGGAAAAATGTATTTGCATATCTACGCACAATTTTCTTTTTTTTTTTTTAAGAAAACTGATTTTTTCCATTTCGTTATTTTTTCTAAAAGAAACAGTGAGGAAATTTTAAAACACAGACTCTATATCATCATCTCTAAACAATCACCGGATGCTTCTTCATTACACTAAACCATATATAGGTTGTGTGGATTTTAAAATTTCTATCGTTGCTTGACCAATGTCCATTGCAACAAATAATTTTTGTAAACTTTGGAGACAAACACTGTACCAAATTATAGAGTGCTTAATTATGAACTGTGTGTCTGATCACATACATTGATACTTTGAAACTACAGAAAATTTCTATTTTCAAATAGATCTAACCTATCGGGGATGAATTTCCACCAATTTTTATCATCAAATAATTTTTTTTCCCTTTCGAACAGAAAAAGAAAAGAAGAAGAGAGAAAGTAACCCCATCCTAAGCTTTTTCTCTTATCACATCTGAACAAACAATTGAGATCTTCTTAACCATTTTTAACACAAATAATCGTTACAGAAAATGCTTTTCCATACATAAAAAAAGAATTGGTCTCCATTCATTCAAAATAAGAAATAATAACAAGCGTAAAAAGAATAGTTGTTTGTGGGTAGCTATCATCTTATTTTAGAAAACAGGCTTGGATGGCATCGCCTTGGGTTCTAATTTATTCAAGGAATCATGAGTTCAATTATGATTAAGATTAATTAGGCCGGGGTAGGAGAATTTAGGTATAGTTTTTCAGGATGTATTTTCCTTCCAAAATTAAAAATAATCACCCCTATTTTTGTATTCGAAAGCAACCAAGATTTTCTGTGTTCCTTTTTTTAAAAAAAATGCATGCAGCAAATTCAAAGAATTTTATGCCTTGCTCCAAATTTTCTTACAAAAAATAAAAAAGAGGGTGCTCTAGTGTTCCTAAACACTTAATTAAGGCATTACAGTGACATTTTCTTTTAAAAAAGGGTATAATTACAGTGACATAAGTTGACAAGACAGCAACAGATGATTAGACCACTTATAAACCTTAATGTACCCAAAAAAAGACTAAAAGACTAAAATTGATTGGTGGAGCAAGGAGCACTAACACATGCATGCATCACCAAACCCATTTTCAAAAACATTTAACTATAGCTTCCATGAAAGAGAGATTAAAATATCTAGCTAATTAATTAAAACAAGGAACCCACATCACTTGAAGGATCATCACCTGAAAGTACTGGTCATGGAGTGGAGGCAGCTTGACCAGATGATCACATGCAAGAACCAAATCGCATCAAAGAAAGTATATATTTCCCTAATTCAGGCTTGTGTTGTAGAAGGAAGAGTAGTGTGGTAGCTAGGTATATATCGATGAAACCAAAGCAAACGTGAAAAAAGGAATAATTAGGAGAATCTGAAGAAGAAGAAGAAGAAGGGAGAGAGGGGGCAGGAGAGAGTAGTTTACTTAATTTAGTGGGTCTTCTGTGGGGTGATGACTGTAACTGCCATGGCAAAAACCTTAAATCCATGGCCTCACCATTAGTACATGGCAATCTGTGGCCCCCACTCTTTGTTCAGTTTTTTTGACACGTTTGTGCCACTTGCCTCTTCTTTTCTGCCAAAAAAAAAAACCCATATGATCCTTTTCTCTCTCTCTTTTTTTCTTTTATACAAGGAAAAAAATTTGCATGCATGTCTTTTTCCTCAATTTTGTTATCTTTGGGCTAATTGCATTGATTGTTATTTGTCCTGTATATATATATAAGACGCCCAAGGTCAATCTGATTCTTGTTTTGAGATTTATATATATCATGGTTGTGAAGTGTGTGTAGCACAGAGAAAACAATGCCATTTTTTTTAATAATCCCCATATTCATGTCACCATTTATTGCAAAGTTCATGTAATGCCTTATACTGTATAAATTTACACTATATTAAGATGGACTCTTGCTTGTCCAAAAAAGGCCGAAAGAAAACCACTTTGTATTGAAGCAAAATTGGTTCGAGAGTGTCGGTGGGTGGATTGGGTGGACCGGGGATGATGAGCTGGGTAAGTGTTATTATGAGTCCACAAACTTATATTATTGATATTTTTCTTGGGCCCAACCCAACCCAAGCTTTCTGGAGACTCGATATATATATATAACCTTTCCGGGGACTCAATATTGTTAAAGAGTTAATGCCATTTTGTTGCAGAAAGAAGAGAAAATTAACCAGGGATTACCTCGACTTTGGGTGCATTGATGCAGTGCTTCCCGTAACCATTTATTTTTGCAAATGTATTGTACGATCAAGTGTGAATATGTGTTTACAATTGCATTACCCTCCGTATAGGAGGAGAATCAAATTATGAATGATTCAAGATAATGTAAAGACATCAATATTGTGACATTTCTTGTGTATTATCCGAATTATATATATAAAAAAAAAACAGAAGAGTAAAACCTAGCTATTTGCACATAAATTCAATCATATTTTTTTTGTGGGATCGGTCGGTGGGAATGGGATTGTATTGTTGCTAAGTCAATAAACGCAATTGTTATGTTATGTTATGTCATCGTATGTGCTAATAGCTAGCTAGTACAGCAAAAGGTGGGCGCTAAGACTTGCAGAATAAAAGGACTTCCTTCCTCGACACGAATATGGTGTTTGATTAATACCGGTCACCGTTGATCATCGAACCTAGGACCCAGCTTTTCTTCTTTATGATCCTTAATTTCTTTGTGTGTGACGACTAGCTAGGTGGAAGAGTGCAAGTCAATTGAGTGGAGGTGTGGAAACAACGCAGAAATTCCAATATGGCTCTTCTTGACAAAAATGTGAGCATCAACGCTCACATTTGAGAGCCCGATTAGGCTAGCCTCGGTAGCAGGTTCAGTGTGTGAAGAATATGTAGAGCATCAACGCTCCTTGTTGAAATGCTCCTCTACCTTCCACCGCCTTCCTCCACAGGTATGGAGCCTACCTCCTCCAGCTACTATCAAACTCAACTGTGATGCCCACTTATGACAAGGATTCAGTCCTCCTATCCCATACAGCTTGTACATATTTTGACATCTGATATACAGGGTAGCTAGCCTATTTTTGTTTTTGTAACTCATATTTTGATCCATCTGTAACTGATCTGTACAAAGTATATGATTTTGAATGAATTGAAGTTTCCTTTGGATCAAAAAAAAAAAGATAAAAATGTGAGCAGGAAAGACGAAAGGTGTACTTCGTAAGTGGAGCCCTATAAGGACAATGATGATTAATGAAATTACTTGACTTTCTTTGCTTATGTCTTCTAGCCAGTTGCTATAGATGAGGGTGTAGAATCCTTCAAGTTTGGCAAACAACATAACATCCTCACTTGAGCTAGTTAGCGTACGTTTACACCTACAGAGGAACAAGGAAATGGGCTCGGTTATGATTAGAGTTCTTGCAATGGTTGGCATTTTAACATAAATCTGAGAATCCCATGTCCAATATCCACATATTGAGCACTTAATTACATCTTGAAGACATGAACATGATATAGAGATAAATTAATAGCTAATTAACCCCAAAAAGGCTCGACCCAGAAAAACCCATGTGAGGGTTGTTTAGCAGTAAAGAGGCTAGTGTTAGTACGTACACATATCCATGGATAAACAAAATTAAGGATGATATGCCAGAGGCTGATATATAATGCATTCCTATATTGTAAACGTGCAACCTTGTAGTCATTGCAAATTAAGGGATCATATATTAACTAAAAAGTACCTAATGAACGATCGACAACCAGATCTAAAAATACTAAAACAATGGATATTAAATATATATAACATGTCCAAGCTCGAAGAAAAACACTAACTGGCGGCAGATGAGCTTGCTTCTTGCATCATAACCCAAGAAATGGTGCAGTCCACACCAGCACAACGATACTGCATAGTTACATTCCGCAATTTCAAATCCCAGACATAAATCATACTATTATGTTTGTTGAGATAGTAGATAGAATTCTCTTTGATTGTGGGTTCAGATGCGGAACAAAACGTACCATAACCACCATCACAAGTACGGAGAAAAATGGCTTGTGCTCCTATGTCCTCCACCTTGGCAAATTCCAACTTGCTGCTTCCATTCGATATTGAATCAAACTCCAATTTGTAAATTGCAAAATCAATCATTGCAGGCCCGTCAAAACTAAAATCATTTGGACCAAGTGCAAAAACCAAAAAGATTTCACCAACAGATTCAATTAAGTAGTCCACCCGAGAATTGCAGGTAGGGAAAATTGTCTTTGGCATTTGTGCCTTCACCATCAACCGAACTGATCCCTCCAAGATTTCAAGAATGCATAAATAACGGGAAAAATCTTCTCCCTCTACACTGTAACCATATATCTTCCGTCCTATGGCCATGAATGGGGAAAAAAACGTCATAATACTTGTATAATCTGCCTTGACAAACCCATCATCACCCAACTTGCAAAACATCATACATCCCTTCTCATTGTCAATAAATATTACGTGACAATCAGAATCAGACAGAGATGCTGAAAGAAGGCAAGTATTCCAACCGAAACCCATAGTAGAAGGGAGTTGAATTCTCTGCCCCGACGCAACGTCCAGAACAAAGTATTGGACATTATTTGAGGCGGCAGTGGCACCTTTTTCTCTCACCACTAAACATCCATAAGAAGAAGCGCATATGGATTTGGGCATCTCCATGGGGATGATTCTGGTAGTTCCTGATCGTATGCTATAAAGAATTGGGTTTGGCATGTCCTTCCCGCCATAGCAAATAAGCCAAGGATGTGGTGGTCGAGAATTTGATACAAGAGGAGGAGGAGAACAAGAAGAGAGAGACAATACCGGCCGAGTACTTAATGGAGGACATTCACAGAAATCATCCTTGAACACTAATGCTGACAACTTGTTTTTACCCAAGGAAGGTTTGATCCAAATACCATGTAGTTGTCTCGTAAAACCACAATTAAATGTGTCATCATCAGCTGGAGAAGAAGAAGAAGAAGAACCACTGCCAGTATAATAAAAAGAATGGTATTTGCCTGTTCTGATGGAGTAGAATACGGTGTTACCTTGATGCAACATGGGGATATAAATCTTGTTGCCCGTTCCTTTAATTGTAGAGCTCTCTAACAAAGACATACCCTGAGAAGAAACAAAAAGCATCTTGTTCGGTGGCAAACTATCCATTCTCAGCCAATCTTCCTTCATGTAATCCCACTTAAAAATCTGAAACTTCTTCCAATGTTGTAGAGCATAAACAACCATGATCTCATCCTTATCCATCACAATGAAACCCTCACACCAACCGTGGCTCATTTTGGAGAGCTCCTCCTTACTAAAAGGGCTCTCAACAATATCCGCTATGTTATCCCCTTCATCGGTCAAATTATTCACATCCAGTATCATCACTCCCTCACCACATAAAAAATAAATTAGGCCCTTATAAGAAATTGGAGCACTCATAAAGGGCATAAACTCATATTCCTCTCCAAATTCAATATTCATCCAATCTTGACGTCCTTGTCCAAATTTAAGAGTAGCGCCAAATAGTGCATCCCCAAGGCCAACAACCACGCATTCTGGAGAAGTGGGAGGCTCGAAGAAAGACATGAAGAGGTATCTACGAGGCGGCTTAGGCAGTTCCATTCTCTGCCTAGTGAAGGGATTGAGGAAGAACGCACTGAAATCAACATCTCGAGTGAGGAGCAACCAACCATGGTCAGAGAAGTGAACATGAGCTCCACTTAGTTCTGGGATTTGGATGCCATAAATCGTATTCCTTATAGGATGAAAGATGGTGCACCTAGTCCCTGTAGCAGGGGGCTGCAACAACACAGGAGTTCCCGGTTCCTCCTCCGAAAGTAATTTACCAAGGAGGTCCACCGTTGGTGTCGTCTTAATTACCGCAGCAGATCGCCAAGCTTTACAGACTGCACAAAAGGTATTGTAGTCCCCAGCATAAAGATGTGATGATATCTCTCCCAGGATATCAGCTGGAAGGCTACACCATGACCTCTGAGGTTGTAGTTGTTGTTGCTCCTGCTCTTTCTCTCTTTTTCCTCGGCACCAACCTCTAACCCATGAGGTGAGGTTAGGAATATACATCCATGCCCAACAATCCAACTCTTGCACCATAAGATTAGATTTTTCTGATCACCACCCAACTCGATGTTTAGTTCACTAAGCCTGAAAATAGTTTGAAGGAAAAAACTATCATATATAATTATTTCTTTTATTTAAAAGACACAGATACTATATAATGATTAAACAAAGAGCTAGCTAGTGTGTTGATGTATGAGTTTTCAAATTTGTTCTGACAGTTAGAAAATATTATAAGATAATTAACTTGCAGGCAAAGACAAAATTAAGGACTAAAATTACGAAACCAAAAGAATTAATTTTGAGCAGTATTGGCCCAAGAATTAATACTCAGCGTCAAGAATTAACCTGCAGAAATTCCAATGGAGCTAAATTCAGCTACCATGCGTCAAGAATTAACCTTTGAGGACAATGACAAAAAGGTATATGTATGTATAAGAACTAAAATTACAAAACCAAAAGAATTAATTTTGAGTAGTATTGGCCTAAGTCAAGAATTAACCTGCAGGAATTCCAATGGAGCTAAATTCGGGTACCACACCAAATTAATCCTATGCGTCAAGAATTAACCTGCAGAAATTCAGCTAAATTCAGGTACCACACCAAATTAATCCTCTGCGTCAAGAATTAACCTTTGAGGACAATGACGGTATACAAACACGGAGCTAGCTAAGCTAGCTACTAGATTAATTAAGCAAATACCAAAAAAGAAAGGGAGAAAGAGTAAAAAATATTATTATATACTTCCAACAACAAACCAGATTGAAAAAAAGAGGAAGTAGTAGAGGATGTACCTACCTACCTTTGTGTGAGTTGAGGGCTGCTCTGTACTCTCTCAACCGCTGTAGATTTGGTTAGAATAACGTTGGGGGTTTTCTGTCTTAATTACATCTCTTGTGAAGCCTTTCGATAACCGCCTCATAAGTCGGGGAATCCCATAATATTTTGGACAGAAATAACCCCGAAAATTAAAAAATATTCCAGCACTTACCCCCCCCGACGATGAAAGGGTTTCCTTTCACTCCCCCGATTCAGTCCAAGCTCTTCCGTCTTCGATTTCTTCCTCTCATCTTCCTCCATCAGCCATTCTTCTTCTTCTTCTTCTTCCTGTCCACCCTCTGTCTCTGTCGATGTTAGCTTGGAAATTGAAAATCCCCAAATTGTGCTCCCGAAACCCTAGTTCTTGAAATCCCCAATCAGGCCCTTAATTTGGGTTTAATCCATCACCTAAACCCTTATTTCCCTCTTTCTCCTGTGAATCGCCACATACATCGGTTTCGTCTAGCGAAATGTCACCGGAGATTTCCCGTGTGTTATCAGAATCTGAAGATTACATGATCAGCAGCAGCACGGAGACGTCAGCAATGCCCACAATGCAAGAGCACCGTCTTCATTTCAGTACTCAGTGAGGAAAATGATGAGTAACGATGGAGACGACAACAACAGAAATTAAGTAGCTAGCTTGGGGAAGAACTAGCTAGCTAGGGTTCTTCTTGTGGGTTGATATATTTGATGTTACTTTTCTAACTAGCTTAAACATTTCCCTTCTAGTGTTTTCTCCCTTTTTGGTTCAGTGTTTGTTTGTTAGTTTTCGTTTCTTGTGTTTGTTCATTGAGATTGATTGATACTTATTTCTTAGTTAGAACTTAGATGGCATAAACCGTCCCTTCAATTTGATAATTTCAATGTTTATGTCCCTAATCTTTTAATTTGAACTATTTGGTCCCCTAATTTAACGAAAGCTAACTAATGTTTGTTTTTTTTTTTTTTTTTGAGAAAAAGCTAACTAATGTTGTTCAGATTACCTGTTATATCCGGTAAACCAATGAGGTAGTGGAAAACGTGTCCATGGGGTCAGAGATAGTGTAGAATTATTTATTACCTTTTTTTTTTTACCTTTTCAATTTTTCAGATCTTTTATTTAAAGAAAAATTCAGTAAATTGATGAACTATATCTAAGGTTGATTGATCGTCTTGTTTCATTCATTAATTTAATTTAGATAGTATCAATGGACCATATCCACAGTTTCCTTTTTGAACAAGAGATCTAAAGTGCAATGTTTCCCGTATGAAAACCAAAAATAATCACAATCAAATTCAAATTAGCATTACAATTTCATAAATGGAAAAGAAAAAAAAGGGAACAAGAACACCAAAAACGACAACGTTATTAGAACACAATACCAAAAGCAATAACTCTTCAACCTCGAGTGACCAGACCTCCACCAAACATCACTGCTGCATCGCCCCCTCTTCGGCTCCACTCCCTCAGAACCCCCGCATCCCTGCCGCGTCTCCTACCCTAGAACCCCCACCTCTCCCTCCGTCCCCGTCGGATTACTACCTCACCCAATGCTCGTGCTCAAAGTCATCAACCCCGAGCTCGGCTTCAACCTGCCGCCATCGTCCCGCTCATCGCTCTCGGTGGCAACCTCCTCCTATCCGCCGTCTCCAAGGCCGAGGTGAGCACCAAACCCAGCGACTCACCTCACGGAACGACAATAACAGTTGCGAACGGAGACGCGAGGATGAGTAGTGGTCAGCGTTGGCTATGGCAGGACGAGGGGCGATGCGGCAGTGATGTTGGGCGGAGGTGGTGGTTCGCGCGTGGCGTGCTGCTGGACTAGTGGTGGTCTGGTCACTCGAGGTTGAAGATGAGGAGTGACGTCGTTTTGCCCCTTTTGGTATTTTATTATTATTTTTCCTTTCAAATTTTTAATCTTATTTTTAAAATAAAATTGGAGTATTTGATATGGTTAGACCTGGAACGGGTCGGTTTTCGGGCAAATTCGGGTGGAAATTGGAAGAACTCAGGTGGTGTGGGACTCACAGAAGACGTGGCCTCACATAAGATTGACATGTATCTCCGGCGATCGAACCAAAATTAATGAAAACTGCATAGTATAAGTACCGAAATTTCATTAAAAAAAAGTATAAGTACCAAAAACTATGAAATTTCAGTACAAATACCAAAAAAAAGATCGAGGGTGAGTGCAAGTACCAAAAAAATCCTTTAATCCGAATCCGAGCCTTGCTCGGGATTTACTGACAATTTAATGAAATAATTCTAATAAAAAACAATTTAATGAAATAAATTTAAAAATTTAAATGATGGTGGAGGGGAAAAAGGCAAAAAGTTTTTTTTTTTCTTGAGAGAAAGCAATGATTTTTAAGTAAAACTGTATTAATAGATAAACAATTTAAGGGACAAAATTAATAGTAACTCTATACCATAAAAGGAATTCTGATCTTCGCAACGCACATTATACTCAATCAGCTTTTAGGTAAGCCAGACTTTTTCTCAATCTTTAAGCCAGCATACAAAACCCCAACGAACTTACACCCTTCTGCAGCCATGCCTTTCACCGTCGGGAGAATCATAGTGTCTGTTAGGAGATCGAGGTTATTTCTCACAATCAATCAAGCACTCAACGAGAAAGAAAAGAAATAGACACAAGGATTTAACGAGGTTCGGCCATTGATGCCTACGTCCTCGGACAAGAACAGAGAGAGTTTCTCCACTATGATGAATGATAGTACAATACAGAACCTGTTTACATTCTCTGTATGTAAACCTGCACTTTCGGCAACTTAACAGTT
>JAKUCV010001349.1:13721-50965 GCA_028386065.3 Turnera subulata
TTTTTTTCTTGCAATAAAGCGAAAAAATAGATTGCACCATGACAATCAACAACCCAACAATTTTCTTTTACAATTTCCTAAAATTAAAACCCAAACAAACAAATAGTGATGGTAATTCCCATTACCCGGTGGGTTTCTTCTCCACCAGCTCCAGGCACGCTTGCCGGGCGATTGGTGGAGCCTGTCGTTGGCGATGTTGGCAGCCAACTTCATGGCCGCCAACCAGTTACGGGAGATGGTGCCGACCAGGGGCCGACGTTGATGCAAAGGTCGCAAGCTTGATGGGTAAAGTCGGATATCTCTTCGATGGCGATGCAACGGCGGCCGTGACAAAGTTTTCTCTTCTCCTTCTTCCACTAGTACTGGGTTTGGTTGGTGTTGTTGAGTTCTATAGTTTTTTCTTTTTCTTTTTGTTTTTCCTTTTGGGTTTCTCAAGAAGAAGAATGGAGAAGAAGGAGAAGAGTGGTTTTGTAATTTTTGTTGTTTTTTGTTTTGGATTTTATGAGGGAGAAGAAGGCGGAAGGAGGAAGAAGGAGGCGAATAGGGTTTGGGTTTTGTGAATTTGCTCAACACGAAGAGGAGGCAGAGAAAGGCTGGAGTGGTTTTTGGAGGAATTGCTGCAGAATAAAATTGTTAGAGCAATTTTTTTTGACATATAATGGACAAAATTAAATTCGGTATCTCTTTATTTTTTTCCTTTTAAAATTTTTTAAATTTTATTTAGTTTTATATAAAAATAAATTTAATGGATAAGATTGTTACACGTGTCACAAATCCATGTCATCTAGGAAGCTAACTTAACAGAAATTTACAAAACCCTAACGGAAGTGGTTGATTGAATATAATTAGAAATTCAGGTGGTCAATTGATGAAAAAAAAAGTTAAGGTGGTGAGTCAAAATAAGACTAGAATTCAGGGGGTCAAAATGTAATTAACCCTCCATAGGAGGATAAATATGACCTTAGCTATATGTACTATAGTCTGATTATATATATATATTGTGGGGAGGAAAAAAACTAAGACGAGGATAAATATAGATATATTTTATGCATATTATGTCTCATCACCAGGCAAATTTTATAGTGCTCAAGAGTCAAGTGACATATTTATTTGTTACATTATATCTAATTGGAAGTTTTAAAATAAGAAAAAA
Source organism: Turnera subulata (assembly GCA_028386065.3). Taxonomy (NCBI): domain Eukaryota; kingdom Viridiplantae; phylum Streptophyta; class Magnoliopsida; order Malpighiales; family Passifloraceae; genus Turnera; species Turnera subulata. The sequence goes on from JAKUCV010001349.1 coordinate 14,875, forward strand.
ATAAGGAATTTTTTTTATTCTAACCCTCTAATAACCGAAGAAAATTTTTTTTGATTGATTATGTTGTCACTTGATACAACTAGAGTAATTAATATAATTGTTTCTCAATGCATGTTACTTAACCTGTAATTAAGGTTTTTTTTTTCTTGTTCAGGAATTATTTTCTTTTTGCTTCGGTTGTGCGAATAATGCTATCTAGCAAAGCAATATGAGGATGCAATATCAAAAAGTTTTGCAAAAACAAGAATGCGATTTGTCATTTTAAGCTATGGAACCACACGTAGAAGCTATCACACTCCGAATATTCCTAACTTGTCAGGGGAAAAAAAAAGCATAAAATGTCGTCATATGTTCAACAAATAGTTTCTTACAATTTATCAATCCTTTTGGGAGATATGCCTTCAGTCAATTCTTCCATTAAAGAAGCAAAATGGTATACATATATATATATATAACTACATTCTGATTAATTAAACACCACAAAATTTGCGAAGCCAAGTACACGCCGTAAAGTGTGGAGCACAAGTCATGAAACACTTGATTGCAAGAGAAGAAATTAAAGGATAAAAACAAGGAGAAAAAATAGAAGAAGAAGCTATATATAGAGGGCGTATAGGAGAAGCAACCCTAGAAATTAATGATGTAAATTGGGGACTAGAAATTAAAAGAACGCGTGAAGTGCATGTGCTTTGACAGACAACCTGATTTAAGAAAAAGTAGCATAAGATCGATCTGTGACAAAGACAAACAAGAGATGGAGATTGTATGAATAATTATTAATTATAAGACCCAAAAAAAAAAAAAAAAGAAGAACACATCTATGCATCAAAAGGAGGAAGAGAAGATTGATATACACGTGTTTGTGCTGGACTGGTATGCATGTCCTACATCGAGCTCTGGAGAGGGGGAGAGATGAATGGGACCAACTAAGGACCGAAGTAACGTGGAAAAGTTGATTTTAGTACCAAAAGGCTACACAATTATTGATTTATTTCCCTCTCCTTGCAGCTTTTTATTTCGAATATATTGACTGTATATGTATATATCTCTATCCTCTCCACCACCCCCTAATTTAATTATACACATATTATTCTTTTTTTTTCTTTCTTTTGATAATGGATATCTCCAACTTTCTAATTTACATGGATAATTATGGAGTATCTAGGTAGGTTGTGGGTTGTACCTTCATTGAAATGACATGATGTTAGCTTTTTGGTGTGGCAATGATATATAGCATAAAGTTGATATTTATGACGTGAAGTTGGGCGAATGGTTAGGCGATATTTGTTAAGTGCAATTTGCGCGGGAGAAAGAACGCATGTACTTCAATTATATATGTGTCGTTATCAAGGGAAATAAATAAAACAAAGTATTTCGATGATATTTTTGGAGGATGCACCTTTTTTTATCATTAAGATTCAATAGCCCTCTTTTCTTTGGATTTGCTAGAAGGGATGGATGACACATTACAAAGTGCAAATTTTAGATGCTCTTTAGATCTAATCAGATTTTGAATTGGATTTAGCTGGCTTGGATTAGAGATAATATTTATATATATCTGAGCAAATTATAAAGTACTTTCTTTCCAAAAAATATCACCTTTTTAATATATAAATTCTTCTTCATCATCATACAAAAATATTCCTAAAAGAGCAAGAATAGCCGCTGAATTTCGACCTTGATCACCTGTTCCCATCAATCAGCAGGGAAAGCTTTGCAATATATGCAAAGAGGCCAATGCAACAAAAACAAAGAGGCCGACGCAACAACACCTGCTAACAAAATTGAGCAGACACAGGACATTAATTCTTGTCATTAGAAATGGAAGACAGGGATAGTACAAGCTGGGTCATGGCAAAATTAAATTTGAAAAATTGATTATAAACTGAGATGCATTTAATTGAAGCAGTATAGAGGGGTACATGGAGGAGGAAAGGAATGAGTTCGGTGACGTGGAGATTGCGTAGGCATGCCGCACTTTTTGTAAGAAAAACACACACACGTGCCTGAGGCTTCTCCCGCTCGCTTACAACGCGGTTAGTAGTAATCCTACTCTCACTTTTCCCCTTTGTTCTTTTAAACAAAATCACCTTTTTATCTTCTTTCTAAGTAGCTCTTTCTTTTACTGTGTTCAAAGCTTTTGTCTAGTTTCTTTCAGAAGAAAAAAGAAAGAAAGTTTTGTCTGGAGGAGTTATGGCCACTTTACTGAAAATGTCACAATTGTATATATGGTGGAAAAGGCTGAGCTCAAGGCTTCCCATGCATTAAAATATAACTGTTTCATTCATACTAGGGTTCACCAAATATGATGTTTGAAGAATAAAGATAAAAAGGGAAAGTATTTTTAAAACAATGGGTCAATCAGAGCCAAGGCTGAATTTCAATAGTCAAGATTGTTTATAGGTGTGTAACTGTAATGTGTCAATACCGAAACTAAAGTGGCAAAGACCATAAACGATCTGATTGAAAGTTTTTAGTTCACTAGGCCAATTTCTTGTTATGAGCTAACAGCTGACATGATTGGCAGGTTTGATATAGCAGTTTGCCCACACAATTATTGGGAACAAATTTTAACAAATTAACAAGAACTTCCCGAATTATTGTCACACAAAGGGGGGGTCGTTGGAGTCAGTTTGATGAGAAGTGAGAACTGAGTAGTAGCATTTTTGTTATAAATTTATAATATTATTATTGGTGTGGGGTTATCACATAAAAATACAAAATAGTAATTTTGCCGTTAAAAAGTTGAAAAAGTGAAGAGGGAATAGGCAAATTAAGAGCCGCCCGCGAGACAAACTCAAAAAAGAAGAAAAAAAAATGGAAAACGGAGGGAAGGGAGGGGAGGGGACAGAGATCACATGCATACAAGTTAAACAAAGACTCTTTTGGAGTCTGAATCCACGTGTTAGAAGCTCACCGGCAACCGGTTGAATCAGTCAAAATACCCGCGTATGGAATAGGTGGAGCCAAAGGCGGTCCGGGGGTGCATTTAATGCCCAAACACCGTCCTCTACAATCTTCAGGCTTCCGTACGTATGGTTGGTTAACCGGCAAATGCCGGTCAACCCCCTCTTACTGGTGGAAACCTTCTTAATCCAAGCTGTTACCCAAAATCCCAACCCAAGAATCCGTTTCACACTTGGAAAGAAAAATAATAATAAAGAGAGAGAGAGAGAAAACAAAACCAAACAGTCTCTTATATTTGTTTGTTCACTCTCTTGGAAAAAGGGAGCAAGAATAAGCAAGAAAAAAAGAAATACACAAATGAAATGAAGGAGGAGAAGAAGAATATGTGCCTTTGAGATATAGTACATATTACTTACATGTACACCATCCAATATATACAAAATCCTTATATGGAGAAGAGAGACACAGGGGTTACATTAAAGACGACTGAGAATTCCATGGCAAATTCGACATTCATTGCTGAAGAGATGCCAACTAGCTTTGCTTTATCAATATCCGCAGCAGCAGCAGCATCAGCTGCAGTAGCCGCACCATCCCCTCCACCACCACCACCCACAACAACAACAACTAGCAATAGCATCTTTGACATGATACCCTGTGATATTGGCGATCAAAAGGGGTTCTTGGACTTGCTTGATATCAACCAAGATTTTGCTCCTTCCTTATTCGATTGGTTTCAAGCTGGCCCGATTCTTCCACCACAACAACCATTACCCTCGCCGGCGTCCTCCGCTTTGCCGGAATCATCTGAGGTCCTGAACAACCCTGCCACTCCTAACTCCTCTTCCATATCTTCCTCCTCCAACGAAGCAGGAAATGATGGCCAGGCTAGTAAGGGCGGGGATGAGGAAGAGCAGGATCAAGATAAGACCAAGAAACAGTGAGTTTTTAATTAACAACCTTCTAGTATATGCTTTTTTCTCTGTCATGGGCTTGGTTTCGTGATCAGTTTTCATTAGTTATGTCTTTTTGCAAGAAAAAGCAGACTGACTAATGGATTCTGTCTTTCTGTTTTCTGCAACTGAAGTACTGCTGATGTATAGTTTGTAGTAGTCTTCTAATGATTTGTTCTGTTTCAGAGTACTAAAAGTATAGTTGATTTTGGATGTGGGTATAGGTTGAAGCCTAAAAAGAAGAACCAGAAAAGGCAAAGAGAGCCGAGATTTGCATTCATGACAAAGAGCGAAGTGGATCACCTTGATGATGGATACAGATGGAGAAAGTACGGTCAAAAGGCTGTGAAAAACAGCCCTTATCCCAGGTATATATCACTCAAAATCTTCCTTTTATTCCCCTAAGTTTCACAGATATATATAGTCAACACATGATATATATATATATACACAGATCTTGTTACTTACATTGCAAGCAGATGCTACACTTTATTCTTGGAGTCGCACAAGCAACACAATATTTAAAGAGTTTGTTCATGATCTGTATATCACTTTTCAGGAGCTATTATCGCTGCACTAGTGCGGGATGTGGTGTGAAGAAAAGAGTAGAGAGATCATCTGATGATCCATCCATTGTTGTTACCACTTATGAAGGGCAACACACGCATCCAAGCCCGATTACTACCAGAGGGAACATTGGGATTTTGACTGATTCTACTGGCTTTGGTGCTGTGTCGTCTCCTTTTCTTATTCCACAAGCTCAGTTCCACCAACAACTGCAACAACAGCAACAGGCCTATATGTACAGCTCATCGCCTACTTTGAACATTACCACTAATTCTAGTTTCCCTCCTTCTTCCTTCTCCTCGAGTTTGCTTGGAGAGACGCCACAGTTCACTCCTTCACAGAGTTCTTGGCTTAGAGACCATGGGCTTCTTCAGGACATAGTGCCTTCCCAGATGAGGAAAGAGCCAAAAGAGGAGTAGTAGAAGGTTTGGGGTTTTTTTTTTTTGCTTTTACCGGTATGTAATTCTCTAACCGACTTTTATGGGGTTCTGATCTGTCTCTTTTGAGGATGATCCCACTTCACTATTTGATGATGATAGAGAACCTCATCACCAGCCATATTGGAAAATGACTAGCCTTTTAGGTTATATTGGACGAGTAGTTTCTTTATTGGGTTCTTTTGTATTCTTTGTCCAGATATTTATCAGATTAATTATGGAGATGTCGATCTTGTATAATGTTTTCTCTCCTTCAACTCAGTTTTAGTCTTCCACTATTCCTAGCTTTCTTCTTATTCTTCTTCTTCTACAATTCCTCCTCCTGCTCTTCTCCTTCTTGTGTAGAAGCATCTGCATTGATATTACCAAATAATATGCAAGGGGATATTTACCGGCAGTTTTAGGGTTAGGGTTTTCCCATTTAGAGTCACATTTAAACTTTTATGCTTTATTGTTTGTCTATGTAGAAATTCCTTGTGACTTTATGGTAATGACAAACCTAAGTTGAAGCAGGGAACTTGATGCTAGTGAAATAAGTAGGGGAGCCCTAAGGGATGATATGATGGTGAAAAAAAATGTAGGGTGCAGAGCAAATTGCGATATCTTGTAACATGCACGAGGGTGCAAGATGTAACAATTAGTTGACCGCTACCGTACTGCTTTTGTGAGTAATGACTTTTCTTCCTTTTTAAGATAATACGTATTCAAATGGATCGGGGCATTGAGGGATGATGTGAACATTTTGCCAAGGGAATGGAGTAGTGTGCTGATTGTATGGTGTGCGATAAAGATATAGTTGCTTTTTAAGTATTGTTGAAGATTACTAGGCTTTCATTGTTGTGAGGTCTTGTCCATATTGCACTGTCTTTGATACTTCATTTGGAATGTTGAGTTTAGTTTACGTACCATATTAGATTTTCTACATAGAGCTATATGTACATCACAGCGATCAGTTTTTAGGTGTCTAGTGTTTGTGCGAAGAGAAGGAGAGACAATATTGGATGGAATTCAATGTGCGGCCCTCACATTCCTATAGGTTTGCTCAATGTTTTTAGAACAAATCAATAGGAAATATGTATATCATATGTTTAGCATCAAAAAAAATGTATATCATATGTAGAAGATATCCACACATCCATATATACAGTTTTATGTAATGAAAGTGTACTTGTGAATCTCAAATTTGAATCTGCACAGAAGTTTTCCTATATACTAGTAATTAAGAATAAACATAATAGAAAAATGTTAATCAGCAACAGCAAGAGGAAGTCACATCTCCCAAAAAAAATTGTTTTATTATAGCTTTGGAGAAATTCTAATCATGCTTTTGAAAATTAGAGGGTTATTACTACTTGGAAGCATGGAGCAGGATTTTTGTTGACAATTTGTAAAAGGGGTGAGGTTATGTCAAAGAATTATTTTTTTTATTAGCTAGGTGTCTAATCGTATGGGGTTTCCGGGTATTGTCAATTAATTTGCTTGATAAGGATTTTCCAAAAAACTAATTTGGTACTTTGCAACTAAATAACAGCATCCGATCGAAGATGCTAAATGTTTTCATTCATCCATATTAGTTACATATTATTTACATGTTGGAGTATAGATATAGCTAGGCTGCAGTCTAGGGTGGGCACAATCTATTCCTCTAAAGACATGATTTTTTTTTGATGCTAGAAAGACATGATTTAGTAATGGCATAGACCATAATGCCATGCCGGGAAGAATTGGGACCTAGAAACTTTGAAAGGCGTTGTTATACTTGTCAAATTTTGGAAAGTCTTAATTGCAAGATTACTTAATCATGAGTATATTTTTTTTGATTCTAATGAGTGTCCCAGCTCGACAAGCCAGACTAATCTCATCCGTGGCCCGACACCCAATCTCGCTTCCTAGGCATTTAGCCTAAGACCACGAGCGGGGTCCAACATATTTAACCACTCCCAACAGGTGCATTTTCCATACCTCCACGTTTCTCCGAATCGAACCCAGGACGTGTGAGTTAAGGAGTCGCAGCATTCTGGACCACTGCGCCAACACCTTGTTGGTACTTAATCATGAGCATATATGTATGTGACAAGGGAGATATCACAAAAAGGAACTGTGCCAAGAAAAAGAAAACAATGAACATGATCAAGATTCTCGCAATTTCCAGCTCCATCTTAGCAGTGAATATTCTTTAGATGACGAGTTGAAATGTTTGCCCTTAAGCATCGTTAGAAAGTGGGAAGATGAAAAGCTGCACCCCTCCCTTTTTTTTCCCTTATATATTATACTATATAGACTGTTGCAGTTGCTTGCAATATCATGCGCCAAACTTTCTGGCGACCGAATGCTTACCTTTTTTTTTCCTTTCTTTCTTTTTCTTGATCAAACTTTTTCTTCCAAATAATTATGATTCCAAAGTAACGAGAATCCGTTTTTTTTTTGTAACATTTCGTCTCGTTAACAGTTAAAACACATGAATTATTGCTTCCTATAGTACTTTTTTTGGTAATTTGGTATGGGACAAACTTTAATGATACAATTAGTTTATTCTTTAATCTTTAGAAGTATCTACCTTTACCAATTAACGGCTACATTTGTTTATTGTCTTTTCTCCTTTCGTTTGAAATAATAAAATAATTTTGGTTATCATCACTCTAGAAAAACAACTACCCAGTTTCTATCAAAGAACAAGAAACTTTGAAAAAATTGCCAAATCATAAAGTGATAATCAAAAGTCTGTATGTACACATGCAGCGCGCACAAAATTCTGCTATATATATCAATGTTTTAGTTAGAAAAAATGCTGTCGACAAAAATGAGAAACACTCACACCCTTAAGATACTGTGGTCACAAAATTTCACTGTCAAGGCATTAGCATTTTGGCACAGAAAAGTTAATCGAAGTGTGTGTGAGTCATCTTAGTCATGCTAAATACCATAACCAAATGTATCCGAAGCTTAACCAAAGTCAAGAATATCTATTTCCTCAAAAAGAAAAAAGAAAAAAAGTCAGGAATATATCTAGAAAAAGAATAAGGGTCTGTGTATTAAGATTTACTAGCTAGATTCTCTTAGAGACGTATATGCATGTGGAATAATCACAATTAATTAATGTGATTCAATGTGATTTTATTTATTAATCTTTCTTTGTTTTTTTTTTAAAGAAAAGATGGTCATAGTTTATGCCCCATGTATTATTAGATGTATTATTGGTGACAAAATTCTATAAAAAATGCACTTCTTACATCATTGAAAAGTTAAATGTTAGCAATGTGCATGCTAATATATGTATTAGGATATGACAAAAAAATGCATTAGGAAGAAAATTAGTAAGAAATCTTTGTATACCAACATTATTGATTGAGTAGTTACAAGAGTACTTGGAAAGGCATGCATAAGGTCCAAGGTAAACTTTGCTTACATTTTTTGATGCCAAAACTTTGCATACATAATCTTCAAATCTTGTAAAAACATGTCATGGGGAGGGGCCAATGCATTACAACCGAAGTCCCGGAGTTGTGAGAACAATTGCTTTCACAATTTTTGGAATTAAAAAAAGGCATGCATACATGAATATCATCCTTGAATATGATTCTTTTTTAACATAAGATCGATTATCCTTGAATCTGATAGCATGTATACTATATGAATTGGTCACTAACTTTTCTAAAGGAAAATGATTGTTAGACTAAACAAACACATATCAAGGCTCCCTACCTTCCCATTCGAATGTACTCTTGAAGACCTCCCATTAGAGGGTAACATTTTAGTACAAACCTACATTAGCATCATATGACGGGAAAGATAAAAAATTTTGGGCATCATTGCTCAATCTCCTCCACATTGTAGTTGGGCCGTGTATGACTGCACTAGTATCCATAAGTTGGACCCATATTTCACAAGTTTCGAAGCCCACCGTACAAACGGGCTTGGTAGTGTGATTAAAAAGTTCTAATTCATGTTAGTGGCGCAACATAAAAGCACCTAAACCTAAAGTAGCAGCTGCGGGAAAGTTAATTTTAGTATTTGGTGTTGAATAAATGAAAAAGAACTGTTCAAGAATTTTTTTTTTAAAAAAACTCACTTAAAAAAGTGTTAGTCCCACTTTATTAATATTATTGACAACAATTTAATGTTAGAGATAGAGTTTTAGATGTAATAAAATGAAAATTTTGAACTAAAATTAGTTCATGATTCATAATTATTTATAAAAAATATACATTAAAGGTGAAACTACATTGGCCAGCAACGATATAGTACTTTCAACAATAGTAAATCAGTATCTTTTTATTTTTAAAAAGCTGTAAGACTCAAGAGAATATAAGAAAGAATAACACATCCAATCCATCTTAGATATGCCCCCTGAAATGTGCTTTAGGAGGCCATTTGGATCATCAACAAAATCGGTTCTCATATGTTGCTACTTGTTTGTAGAGGCAGCCATCCATATATAAGTTAGAAGATGAAGATATTGGTATCCTTAACACTTGGAAGGACAGCTGCATATGTTTGAGTTCATAAAAGGGCCGGTTCAAACATTGATTCAACAGCCAGACTTGTTGTTCTCTTCTCTCAAGGACATTTTCAATGTACAACATGAGAGTGAGCGAAGATCATCAGAAAGCATGAAGAATCACATGACATTAGGTATAGTAAAGCTCATTACATATAATAGGAACTTGACTTGACCCATTCTATACAATCTGTCCTCTCAACTGCTCCTACCTTTGCATATGCCACTTCGTTTGGGCAAAAAGAAAAACAGAAAACTACTAAGACATAGAAGTACAGGACCTACTCCAAATTCACTACTAAAAAATAATTTTACGATTTGGAACATAATCCTCTTGAAAAAAACACAATTTTCACCACAAAAATATAACTTTTTTTGAACTTTCAGAGTATATTCTTAGCTCAGTCTAAATAATTCTTCAGAGCTTATCCTCCTCTGAACTCAGATTCCACACCAACTAACAACTACACCCCCTACGCACATCAGCAAGCATTTCTTTTGAAAGAAAGATATTTTTTTTTTCTTTTTTGATCCAAGGAGTGGAATTGCTATATAAGTGTATGTATTACCACCCCAAATTTACACAGACTTTATATCCAAGAACTAGTGCAGGATGGCCAAATCCTTAGCTTTCTGCTTTTTTATGCTTAAGCTTGCAACCGCATTTGCTATGGCATCAACCTTGAACGAGACATGCATTGATGACATTGGCATTGGTATTGTCTTGGAGTTCAACATCTACCAAGAAAGCTGCCCAGACGCAGAAGCTATTATCTTCTCTTCGGTTCAAACTGCAATCTCAGAAGACCCCAGAATGGCAGCTTCTCTGCTTCGTCTTCACTTCCATGACTGTTTTGTTAATGCAATTCACTTCCCTTTGCTACATATCTTTCTTTCTTTCTTTCTTTGTCAACTTCTATATTAGCACCTGTGTTCTGCTGTGTTCTGACATTTCTTTTGTAGCAATGCCACACTTCAGTGGACGTATATATGATGTGTTTTTATTGCTTTTGTAGGGCTGTGATGCTTCGGTTTTGCTAGATGATACCGAGAACTTTGAGGGTGAAAAAACTGCACCACCCAACTTGAATTCCTTGAGAGGATTTGATGTGATCGATGCAATTAAATCTGACCTGGAATCAGTGTGTCCTGAAACTGTGTCCTGTGCTGATATCCTTGCTGTTGTTGCCAGAGACTCCGTTGTTTTGGTATGTATTTTTGTCCCTAAAACCATGGAAGTTGAGTACTTTTTAAGGATTGAGCAATGCCCTTTGGTCATGGACTACATTTACTAGGTTTTAAATATAATGAGTGATTTGAGATAGTGAGTCGATGAATTCTAATTTGCAGTCAGGTGGACCAAGTTGGGAAGTCCAAATGGGCAGGAGGGACAGCTTGACTGCTAGCAAAGCAGCGGCAACTAGTAACATCCCAGCTCCAAATTCTACCGTGGAAGCCCTTTTGGCTAGCTTTCAGAATGTTGGCCTCACATTAAATGATATGGTGGCCCTCTCTGGTAATCTGCCTTTCGTGTTCCATGCAAAAAACAAATTCCTACATAAGGGTCTCTTTACATTGCTAAACTGAGAAATCCTACTCATTTTGGCAGGTGCACACACTATAGGAAAAGCTAGATGCTCAAGTTTTACCTCCCGCTTTCAGAGCCCCAGCAACGCCATTGGCCCTGATATCAACCTCGATTTCGTTCAATCACTGCAACAGCTATGTTCTGAATCCAACAGTGCCGCAACATTAGCACATCTAGACTTGGTTACCCCGTCAACATTTGACAACCAGTACTACGTTAACCTCCTTTCCGGAGAGGGATTGCTTCAGTCTGATCAGGTCCTGGTCAGTGAAAATGATCAGACACGCCAGATCGTGGAAGCCTATGTTGAGGACCCCTTCTTATTCTTCGAGGACTTCAAAAATTCTATGCTAAGAATGGGTAGCTTAGGCCCCTTGACTGGGAATAATGGCGAGGTTCGAAAGAGCTGTAGGATTGCTAATTAGAGTATAAATGGCCAGGTTGATTTCTAATGTACTACCTCCTACATAATTATATCAAGTAACTCTCCGTGTAGTATTCATGAAAAAGTCACTTGATCTTGTTTAATTTCCTTCCACAACCTGTATGCGGTGCCACTAACCATTGGCATTGGGTGACGACTGACGAGCAAAGCTTTAAGAACTAATCCAAAAAAAAAAAGAGCAAAGCTTTAAGCATATAAGCTCTATAGGGAAGTAATACTATCGCATAGGATTACATTGATGATGCTACAGCTCAATACTGTAACATGCCACTATAATTATGTTACAGAACTAAAGTACAAAGATTAAGTTGAGGCAATAGCATCGCCTCATTTACTAAGGTTGCGTTTGGTACGTGGGACTTGCCAGTCCAAGTCCATCTGGACTTAGACTGGACTAATCTGGACTGGACTAGACAAGTCCAGACTACGTTTGGTTGTGTGGATTGTACATTGTGGACTTAAGGCTAGCCCATAGAAAAGATGTTTTGTTGTACGTGGACTGGACTTGGACTAAATGACAAAAATAACTTGAATATCCTTATTTTTTATTAATAAAAAATATCAACATACAATAATAATTTTCATCACACCTAATACACTATATTTATTTATTGTTTATTAATATTAATCAAAATGGTAATACACTATATTTGGTTCAATTTTAGGTTTAAATCTCAATTAATCAAAATTTCTTACTTAAATTTTCAATTAAACATCGAAAAATTTAATTACTACCAATTTTCTAATTCAATAATTAATACATTATACTCTTACCATGTCAAACTAAATATGCTTAATGCCAATTGGAGTATTAAAATTCGAATTTAATAAAATTTCTCATTTTTTCCAACTTCAGTGACCCAAAAATCCAATTTTCCCCAAGAATTTGAATTGTCCATACTAAATCAAGCTTCCAAACCATCAATTACCATAACCTAAACAATTCCCCTCAACCAATTTCGGGATTGAAACCCAAATNCAAAAATAAAACATAAGGAACCAAAGCGTAAGAATAAAACGTTCAACAGGATGTAACACATCAACGAAAATACACCTTTTACTTGCACATTTATTCCTGATACAACCCATTATGATGCTTCAGGATGAATAGCTAAAACTTAGAGCTAGCAAGAGCTGCAGGGGCTTTCATTATTCTAGACTATGCACAAACATTGCTAATAGTTACTATATTATCATGACACATTTGGTGCCCTCATCTGCTTTGCAAGTTACCCCTCCTACTTCTGCTTACTCATTCTGGAGAAATTTGGCAAAAAACCTAGACACTCCACAGTCATAAGCCAGCAAAGCAAGGACAATAAAGATCTTCCCCGCACCCCAAAAAAGAGAACAAAATTTAAAATGATGAAAATTATCAGAACCTGCTGGCTTGTTCTTCCACATCCACTCATGAGTAGCCTGAGGCCCCTGCAGCAGACAGTCACTTTAAGGTCAATACTGAACCATGGAAAAATAATCGAGCATATGAACAATCATCAGGTACCTGAAAGCGTGTGGGATCATTGACCGAACCAGCTGCCACAGGTTGCTGTGCATAACCCATATCCTGGAGAACCGCAAACATTCAAAGGTCAATGAAAGTATAAGCATAGGGGATAAAAGAGAACAACAAATTATGCAGAAAGAACCTCAAGCACATTGCCATAGCTGGAACACAGCTTAATTACCAACTATGCATCAAGCTCTAAAATGCAACAGAGCGAAACTGAAGGCACAATTACACTATCTATTGGGCTATTACCAGTGGGCACCAGTAATCACTAGTTACTAATTGAAACCAACCCGTACCTGAGATGTAGAATATTGGAAAGAAAGATACCATTTTTGTTAATAACCATATATAAAATACCAGTGGAACACTGAGTAAGAATGCTTCCATCATGCTAACTATTAACTAAAATTATCCCCCAGTTTACTACGAAACACATTTCGACATAGTTTGCACAATAGTGCCAAGATTAGTCTTAAACAATACCATTTTATGTTAAGAATCGTATACATTTATAATAGTGAAGAACTGGGCAAAAAGAGTTTTGATAATGCTGACCATTAGAAAGCTCTCTCCCATTACACAACAGAAATTTCCTTAAGACAAACAAGCACAGATGTGGCACTGGTATGCAGAACAAGCCGAACTAGAATGGTTATAAATGCTCCAACAATTCAAACTCTAAAGCTTACATGTTTTAAACACTAAAGATCTCATTCAATCAGATAGATACATTACGATAAGATCATGTAAGAAAGAAGTTCAATTGCTTCACCAGAGTAACTTTTATGAACGTGATATTTACCTGAGCATCATGTTGAACTCTGGCACCAGGAGTGTTATACTGGATTTAGACACAATTAGGTTAGCAGAAGAAGCTTAGAATTAAAAAAAAAAAATCGAAACCAGCTAAACACTGACCGAGGAAGAAAACGAGGGCTGCTGTGGCTGTTGATGGGGGCGAAACTGTGTTTGGAGCTGAGCATGAACCTGCATCTGCTGTGCTTGTAGTGGTTGCTGTGTAGACAGAACTTGAGGATTTGCCTGGATGTGAGACTGTTGAACAGATGGTTTTTGTTGCAGATGCTGCTGTTCAAATAATGCCAACTCCTCTGGCTTCTCCCACTGTTAATTCACAGCAAAAGAGTTATCAAACATTTCAAAGATAAAGAATCAAACCCCTAAGTAAAGAAGTCGTTAGTTCTCACCCGGCTTTCACGAGTTAGACTGTTATAATAGTACTTGAATCCCTCGGGAGAGGTATGCTCTGTCCAACTACATTTTACAGAAGCCAGAGTGGGACTCATCACTGCTGTAGATGGCGGAACATCTGCAGGCAAACTAGCAGGAGGAACAGGAGTAACTGTTTGTGTTGCAATCCCTGACCACTGAAAATGCAGAGGCAGGAAATTTTCTCAGAATATGGGCACAAAATGGTAGAAATAACTAAAAAATGAGCATTACCACAGTAGCTAAAAAATAGGCGAAAGGGTGAAGCTACATAGAAGAATGGACTAATTTAGTGGCAGCATAACATAAGTGATCCAGCAAATCATAACTTATCAAAAATAAGAACACACTAAACAAAAATTAGATTTTAAGTTTGATTTTGCTTGTGCTTAACCATGCTCTTTTTTTCCTTTTCTTCTTCCTCCTTGGGGCAAAATTCTGACAGCAGTTCTTTTCAATGCAACCAAACATCCCTGCAATCAGGGTGCACTGCGACAAACTTGGGCGGGTAATGCACTACTGTTTTTACCATTTCTTACAATTGACAATGAACTCAGAATCTCATTCCAAGCAACCTAACTATCGTATACCTAATACATCAAAGATTTTTAACTCGTTTAAGTGCAAGAGCATTCTTTACACTTCAATTTTATCATACCTGCTGTTTGGTCACCTGGGAACTCTGCTGCGATGGTAAATGTTGATTTGACGGTTGTATCATCTGTAGTTGTTGTTGAAGTTGGGAGAATGCCTGTTGAGAAGACTGGAAGCTTGCTTGCAGAGTTTGTGTCTGTTGTGATAGCATCTGAGCCAATTGGGAAGGGGATTGCTGAAGAGAATGCAGCACTTGATGTGGGGCAGAGGCACCCAACTGAGATTGATTTGTTGGAACAGATTGAGAATGAGATGGTAATTTGGTAAGCAAAGGATTGTGTAGTTTTGCTCCGGATGATACCTGCTGAGACTGAGGTTGAGAAGCAGAGACCTGGCCATCAGAACCAAGCAAATGCTGTGATGGAAGTCCCTGACTGAAGGGTGCTTGACCACCAATTTGAGGTGGGCGTATGTGATTGACATAGGAAGTTTGAGTTTGTGAGTAAGAAGCTGGAGGATGAAGTTGAAGGGCTGGCGGTAAATTCTGAGGTGATTGGAGAGTTTTTTCTAATGGTGAAATTTGTTGCTTGATGGGCGGCAGTTGCTGCGAAGGCTGGTTAAAATTCTGGGAGCGAAAAACCAAGTTAAAGATTTCCAAGTCAAACAAGACACAAAGAAAGCATGTGCAAGCATCAAGTAACTATCTTCTCAGCCTATAGTACAGTAAGAAGCCACAGACTCTAATAAAATGCCATGAGAAATCCCAAGGACCACCTAAGCATTACATGGAAAAAATCAATCAAAGTTTGAGAGCAGGGGGTTTGCGACATTAAGAAGAATCACAAAACCAAGCATCAGAATCAAATACAGGTCACATAAACTGAGGGCAAAGCCAAGGAGTTGATAGCAACGACTAGAAAGAAACTTGATAAGAACTCGAAAGTTAACCTGATTAAATAATAAAATTTTAACTCAATCTATATTATTAAAGAGGAATCTCAACAAAACTTAAATTAAAGCATTAAAATAACCAGTGCAAAAATATCACATCAGCGGCAAGTTGAAGACCCGCCAGCACCACATTGTCATCAACCATGCGGTACCTGATTTACTGGCATTGTCAGATCGCCAGATCTTGGGAGAAACTGACTTCCAAAACTTTGAACACCTGATGCCCCTGATTTCTGGGGACTCATTGGATGCCAAGCATTAGGTGGCAGACCATCACCAACAGGGTCCGCAAAATTGGGTGGAGGTCTAAAGATAAAACAAATTGCACAATGATAGACAAATGAGAAATGGACAGAAGTATAGCAAGAAATGATTAAACAGGATGCAAAGGAAGAATTACCTAGGCCCTGGAGCTTGAAATTGAGGACCGACACCTGGACCCCCAAGTGCAGGACCAGTCCTGGGAAGAAAAATAATGAGGTTAAAAAAAACATATATGGTCATCTAGAGTGCCATTCTGTAAAAGAAGCAGCATATCTTACACGTCCCCCTTCCCTTATCACAAACCAACAAAAAGAACTATCCAAGTACAAGACATAAAACAAGGTAAAACCAGAAAACCTTGAATCTCCAGTTTTGGGCCTCTTAGGATCAGCAAACCGAACAGTTAAAGGTTGATCACAGCCCTAAGTATCAGAATGGATGAAAAAAGGAAGGCAAGTGAGTAGCCTTACCAAGATAGCCAGGAAACAGAATATCTTTAGAGCAAAGACATGCTTACCCTCATCGTGTAGATGCCATTTAGCGCTTTAATAGCTTTGATTGCCATGTCTCTGTGAGAATATTTAACGAATGCACATCCTTTCAAGATGGAATGATTAAAAGGAGAACAAATCAGCAGCGGGCGTCAGAAAAACAACATTGGCTTCTCATAAATATCCAAACATGAACAAAAGCAAATCAGATTAAAACAAAGTTGCATAAGATATATCAGACTCCGGGAGCAAAGATCGCATACCATGTATGAAATTAAACTAAAACAAACTGCAGTCAACCAGAGCTTCTATAAAGAAAAAAGAATTGTGATTTCAGAAGAAAGCATCTCTCTAGGTCCAGAATATTTCAAAAAATTGCCACTTGATATTGTTAGGAAGGAACATAAGACCAAAAATCTATTCCTTCAAAACAAAAATTGATTTAAGGGCACACCTCGATTCTGCTTCATCGCATCACGCATGATGTACACATCTTCAACACGGCCATATGGTGCGAAAATCTGGAAAGGATAAAATAATATCCAAGTTTTACTATATCGCTTCAAAGAAAAGGTAAACAGAAAAACCAAGAAGGCTATACAAGTTTTAGCCAAAGGTAAACAAATCTTATTAAGATTTCCACTCATCAGTTGCAGAACGGCAAAACGTTACAGAAAGCTTCATCTAAACCAATCACAAGGGTGGACAAAGAATAATAATTCTGGAAAGTAAAGTAAAAATAAACACAAATGATGGAGGTATATGGCATACTTCTTCAACTTCCTTTTCCGTAGCTTGTTTATTAAGTGATCCCACAAACAACTTGTACTCAACAGCACCTGTCATGAAGGTGGAAAACATTAGAATAAGATTTGTAAAACTTTAGGAGGAAAACATAAATGCATACTCTTCCCTAAGCCAGACGACCACAACTGGGATTTCCCCACAGAAAATATCTAACTTTCCAGATAATCACATGGGAAAACTAGAAAAATAATGTTAATTAGGACATTAAAATGCTTACCCTCCATAGAGAATTCATTTAGAACTATATGAAGTGGTATAAAAATAAAACAATCGAAAACATTAAATACAGTAATCACAAACTCAAATGCTTGAAAATAATACCAAATTTCAAAATCTAATCATAGTAAGGACTATTACCAAGACGCTCCCGTTCCCCGTCAGCATATCTAACTTGAATAGGACCTGTTCCCTGGAAAACAAAAGTCAAATATGTGAAACTACTCTGATGGCAAAATGACTTAGAACAACGCTGGTTTAAAACTCACCCCGGGGAGAGTGTATTGATTATGTAAAGCTCTGATGGCGCTATCAGCTTCTTCAGCAGTTGCATATTTGATAAAACAACAACCTGCATATGTTTAGGGTCATTTTAACCTGATTCATGAGAAAAGTTACACCTTCCTAACAACGGAATTGATACTTCAATACTGGGAAAAAAAATGGAGAAAAGGAAAAGCATCTGCAAGAAGTGAACATGTTTAAAACTTCAAACCCACTAACTTTGACAGGAAAGACAATACAAATTAAGTTCCTTGACTTAGCTGTCTCAGTGATTATAGATGCAGGCAATCTGAAACTGTTAACAGAAAAATTAAGCTGCTAGAATCAAAGCAACTGCAACTTTGAACAAAAGAATAATTACAGCTGCGATGAAAATTTTAAAAATGCAAGATGACAAAGGGAGCATGCTGTATCCAAAAGTTATTAAGCTGTTATGCTAGGCCACTAACGCAACATCTGTCCACTATCATTAGTGTTGTAAGGATTTCAGTAATGGTATTAGGAGGTTTATGCTAATATTAACCTCATAATCAATTACCACATATTCGTAGAAGTAAAATGGAGAACAAGCAAAGTCAAAACTAAGACCATGCAAGCTTCCATCTAAGAACACCATAACAAGACAGGTCACTATCCTTGAAGGCACATCCAAACCAATAATAATTAGCTAAGAGAACTACTAAATCTTCAGCTGTACAGTAAGAGTAGCTCATGGTACCCACATATTCACTACTCTTGACATCATCACATTCAATCAAATTTAAATTTGTCACTCCACGAGGAGAAAAATAAGAGAGAGGATAATGTTCCCTGCTAACAATCAAATAAGAACATGTCATCCACAACACAACAGATACATATATTCCATTGGTTTGACTCCCATTCTTTCTTTACTCCCGTCATCTAGAATAGAAAGCAGAACTAAACCTACTGCAGGCCCATGCTTCTTAAAAAAGTCTCCTATAAATAACCTGGAATATGGTATCTATAAAATATTGATATCCTATTTTCCCTGTCCAAAAAACTTAAAAGATGATTCACAACACTGTTTTTTGTAGATTTCACAATAAGGACTGAAATTGTGAAGGCAATAATCCACGTGAAAAAGAGATCCACCTCAACTACCATACCAATTATCATGCATGTCTCGTCGATTGCATCAATCGGGAAACATGAGTTAACTATTCTATAAAGCTAGATTTTTCTGGAACCAAAAACCTGACAAGTTCGAGAATTCTACCACCCTGAAACTTCAATAAGGTCAATAAAACCAAGGTGCTGATGTTCCTTGTTAAACCATTGGTGTTATGGCCAGACCGGAAGTAGATAATCTTCCAGTATGGTGAACATTGTAAGCAAGTAATGATAAAGCAAAAACAGTATAATAGAAGATGTCTCAACTGAAAGAGGAAAGGAGTAAGAGGTGCCTCACAAAATAAAACCTTTGATAGAGTGGGATTAGCAATCTTTTGAAAGATTCCAAAGCACAAAAGAAAACGCCATCCCAGAAAAAGAGGCCATCAATTTGAACATACACACAGACACGACCGAGATTCCTTCTAAGCTGGCATTTCATACAGTAAATGATAGAGCAAAACCATATATGAAACTCTAATTGGTTTTCTCTCCAAATCCCAACTTTGCAAGTCCAAAGATAGAACATCAATAATGGTCTCGCAAGTACTCAACATCTAAAACGTCAAGAAAAGCTCCTACATAGATGCACAAGCAACAGAAGCCCACAGTTGGCATCAGAAGAACAATGAAGTGAGCCAGACTATTCTCAAAGCGTCCACACTGTAAATTTTGAAGATTGCAATAAAAGGTCAAGACCACAGAAACTTTCATCGAGGTTACCGTCTCCCACACAAAGGGTAGGCTTCTCTAGAAAAGTGAATCTGTCTCAGACAATCTTAGCATGTAAGTATAACAAGCGAATAAAGCAAATGATAATAGTTACCCAATAACAGCTAAAGGAACAGGTTTGTAGGACTGGTCTTTCGAAGCATCATCAATTAAGCAGACAACAGGAAAAAGGAGACAAAAAGTTAGCCTAAACTCAGCACAACCACAATACAGCATAAAGTACAATGCAGATATCCACAAGCTTGGGTAGGACTACAGCACCCAGAAAAATAGTCGTCGCGCTTAACCATTCATTTTAGAAACCGGCAGTGGCACAATCATGGAAATGCCGTCATACATAGACCGACAAGTAGCTCCAGAAAGACTAAACATGGATACCACTTCAAATAAACCACCATACTGATAGGCCAAAATAGCGGAGACCCTAAACGTATATGCATCACAGTACTACAAATTACATTCAGGCATCAACACTACCATCCAGTGCACTGGTATAATATGCCACAAGATATTTTCCATACTTTGAGCATTCATTCTATCTATTTCTGCAACCCCCCATCCACACACCAACAAAAACATTTGTCATCAAACACTAAAGACAAAAGAGCAAACTAAAGGGCTCCAATTTATTAACGCATGGCCAAATAATGGAACTATTGATTCGTCCAACAAACTCATAGCTTCTGATTCCCTTCAAGGGTGAAATTTGTACGACTTATCAAAATTTGCGGCAACAGAATACAGATTCAAGTTCAAGACATTGAAGTGCCAGAAGTAATGAGCTCCAGCTCCTGTTTCAAGCATCCAACTATATACAAGCTAAGGTAACAGCAAAAGACAAGCTCTACATCACATCCAAGCATCAGAACTTATCCAACTTGGCCAGATACAAGTAACATAACAACACATGGTTCTCATACATGATATCCAATCAGTCCATACTTCCCCCAATAATTTTCAGGGGACATATAACCAGAAGCCACGGCCTTAACTAATTCAAGCATTGGAACGAACTAAACTAACTTGGCTAAATAACAAAAGCGGAATATCGTCGTAAACAACATCCATCAGTAAAAATTGTCAAAGTAGAGGCAAAGGACATCGAACTGACAATCGGTCAATAGGAGCTCATACCAAATAATATCTGACTAAGAATTCCTAACCATCACATCCAAAAGCTCCTAACAAAAGACAAGGACCACCACATCAGAGTTCAAAAATTAGAACCAGCTCGACCACATCAAAATAAAAAATAATATATTGAATCACCATATACATACATGTTTATCCGATAAGCTGGATAATGATTCTCAAAAAACACAGTGACATATAGCCAACAACACGCTGCCCAGCCACATTTGGCTAGAAACCTGAGTCCTCACCATCTCATGGGGAACAATTAACACACAGGCGTTCCTCATTCATTCCAAGTAAAACACTCCAACCCACTAACATAGGGAACAAATGAAAAAAATATATTTCACAATGCAACCTGTTTAACACCTATTGGGAGGGAAAAAACAATTTAACCATTCCTTTTTCTGTGTCACAGTCTGTACAAAGTTGTGCTTCTAAACATCCTGACAATAGAAGCTACAGTATGGACACAGGCATCCCCGTTACAAATACTTGCTGGGTAATGCCCCCACTGCTGCAGCAACTGTGACAAGAGGAGGATCTAATCAATCTTCAAGTTCCAACAGCTACACATGAACTGTTTTTAAGTAGGTTTACATGTGTTGCCTTCTGGTTTTGACAGGATGCAGACAAAAAAAAGGTTGCAACGAAAAACTAACAAGCTCGAAACTTGTTGCAAAACAGAGACGGAAGATGAGCATACTTTGCCCCCATCAACCTTTTAGAGAACCTGAAAGAAGATAGATATGAATCATAATAACTTCTATCAAAAATAAGATTTGCACATACCTTGTGGCTGCCCTGTTCTCTTATCTCTGATCAATGCCACCTCTACGACATCTCCATGTTCCTCAAACAAGGGACGAATCTGAAATTAAATATTAGATCTCACTAAGATAACCCAAGATAAATCTAAATTTTTTTTACTTCAAGAAGAAAATATAATAGCATGACCACATCTTTTATGACTGTTCGTGCACATAAATGCTTGAACAGCTAAAAATAAGTAACAAGTAACAGAAGAAGTTCAAGCATATCAACCACCTTCATCTACATGGGAATAAAAAATACGTTAGCCAAAGGGCTGGCAGAGGCATTATACAAGTAACAATTCATTTGGCTTTCAACTTAGCTACACAATTATATGTGAAAATTGAGTGCACAAACAAAGGAGCCCTGTCATGCTTCTATGGTTTGGTAATGTTTAGCAGATAATGCATCTATGCAGCGGAGGGTTCAACTTACTTCCTGTTCAGTGATTGTCCGCGGAACAGATCCCACAAAGAGTTTGGCAAAGCTGGCACCGCCAGAACGATCTGCGGAGAATCATATCGATAAGAATGCAAGGATTGACAATGAAACCACAAATTAAGCTGACAAGCAAAGCTGGCTACTCCAATTGAGCTCGAATAAATATGTTAAATCTTACCCGGAGAGCCTCCTCGTTGTGAATACCCTCGTTTCTGCCCGGACAGAGGCTCGGGCGGGGGAAGTGGAGGAGGCGCCTGAAAACTAGGCACGAAACCCCCGCCTCGGCTGCCGCCGCCCATCGGTGGAAATCCTACTCCGCCAACATCACCTCCAATTGGCCCATACCCAGCGTCTCCGCCTCCTCCTCTACCACCAACAGCAGCACCCAAGCCAGGGGGACCGTGGCGGGGAGGGCTATCAAAAGCACGTCTGCCTCCGCCTCCGCGGTAGCTTCCAGGGGGACTTCTGCGGCTGCTGTAACCGTTCCCGTTGTCAGAATAACGGTCTACGGGTTCGTCGGAGAAACGGGAGGGCCTGCTACCACTACTAGTACGGTTATGGTAGGAGTCGTGGTCGTTATAATTGCCACTACTACTAGTGTTGTAGCTGTTGTTGTGGTGGTGGTGGTGGTGGTTGTGGTGATTGTTACTGCCGTAACGGTCTCCTCCTCCTCCTCTGTGCCTATCCCTATCCATCATCGTAGTAATTTGGCACTACTTATAAATAAGCAAGGAACCCTTACAGGAATTGAAGGATTAGGGTGCTTGTAGATGAGAGAAGACAAGCATCCAAGTGAAGTAAACTGAGGTGGTGCGTCGTCGTTGTTGTCGTCTTCGTCGTCGAAACGGAAAGAGCGGAGGAATAGTACTGGAGCTGTCTGTGGAACTGGAACGGAAGAAATTTGTTATATGGGGCGGGGGGTTGGTGGTGGTGGGTTTATTGGGTTGAGCTGTTTCACGGGATGGGCCACTTTTTGGTTCTGAAATGGGGATGAGATCCAGGCCCATTACACGGTACTGCTAAGCAGCTTTGTGTATTCACCCATTTCTAGTGTTTGGTAGCATTTCTTTTTTTTAATTTGTGGTTTATCAAAAACCAAAATCAATTTATTGTTTAGGTTTTTTATTATTAAAAAACCTTTTTAAAAATAGTAACATAAAGAGTATAATTACGTTATAATTTAGAATAAATTATTTACATAGATAAAATTGATGATTATTCATAACATAATTATAATTTATATCTAAAATTTATTAAAATACTTTTATAAAGGTAATATCAAATCGCCATATTCGAATTGTAACAATCCCAAATTTCTTATTACTTCCCAAATTTCTACACTTATTGGCGCTGGTATATATATGTATATATGCATGTGTCCTCGAATTGATGTTATATGCTTCTTTTACAAGAAAAAATAGTACCATGCACAGCATGCATTAAAATGATTGAGATAGATATTAAGTAGGCTTGGCTGCACGAATTCTTTGTAATTCTAGAAGCTGCTTGTTAGTTTTTTTTGCAAAGCTTTTGTTGCAATAATGTCATTATGGATGATATGGGTGGGGCAATTAATTTACCCATAGCAAAGAATAATAATGCATGGTAGATATAGGACATGGTCTCTCCAATTTAGAGTTTGATGTGAGTCAAAGAATCTTCTTAAGTGTCTTTTTTTTTTAAAGATGATCTCTTTTTTCTTTTTCAAAAGATAATGTAAGTGAAGGATGATCCACCCAATATAGATTAAGAGTTTTTTCCATAAGAAATAGTATAATGATTTGTGTTTCATGATCTGCTTTAATTTCAGCAATAACACCTAGCTATAGCTATAAACCAAAGAGATTTTTTTATATACTAATGGATTAATTTATTGAATAAATTAAAGATAATTACCATTATGTACTACAATGAAAATGGTATAAGGACAATTGTAAATTAAAAATAAATGGATGGATGGATGGATGGATGGATCAAATGTAGTATCATTTTACGGGTTTCTTTTGGGAATTCGTTATTATAAATATTTTAATATTTTTTTCATTTTTCAATAGATTATACATGAACATTTATTCTTGGCCCCCTCATAATAATTTCTCCCTACTATTTCCTTGAATTGATGTTATGTGCTTTTTTTACGAGAAAAAATAGTACCATGCACAACATGCATTAAAATGATAGAGAAAGATATTACGTAGGTTTGGCTGTACGAATCTTTGTAATTCTAAAAGCTGCTTGTTATTTTTTTGCAAAGTTTTTGTTGCGTCAATGTCATTATGCATGGGTATGGGTGGGGCAATTAATTTACCTTAATAAAGAATAATAATGCATGGTAGATATCTTTCCAGTTTAGAGTTTGGTGCGAGCCAAATGATATATATCGTTGAAAGTTGATTAAAGGTAGTCAAAAAAATTAAAAAGAAAAAGGAAGAAACGAGGTTGAATTGAGGAAAAAATCGAGAAAATAGAGCTCATATCATCAGCCATTAGAATAAATTGACTTATAAGACTTTCTCGTTCTAGAATTTAGATGTCGATGTCTATATATAGCTCCCTTTTTCTCATACCAAACCTTCTCTCATATTCTCCGCTATATCAAATTCGGAATTGAAAATTTTTCAGGTTACCGGTGCCATTTGAACAGTCTGTTTGGCATCAAATCTAATGTGGAAATGAATTCAATTCATTAAAAATTTAAAATTTGAATTCATTATGAAATCAAATCACATGCTTGGTATAATTATAATTTTTAATAATAAGGAATTGAATTCAATTCTAATGTTTGATATAAATCAAATTATGAATTGAATTGCTAAAATTACCTAAGTAGTCCTTTTGCTAAAAAAAAATTATCTTTGATTCTTTTTGTAAATAAAACAAAAGTGTAGGGCTATTTTTCTCATTTAGACATACCAACACTTTAGCCAACTAAAAATAAATTCCAAATCCAACCCATATTGTTCTGATTTGAAATATATTAACTAAATATTGATTCAAAAATAAAAAAATAGAATTCAATTCATAATTTTACTTGAATAGAATTATACCAAATGAATGAATTGATTTCATTTTCAAGAATTGAATTCAATTCAGACATACCAAACGGGTTGGAAGTGAACTTTGAGTAAGGGTGGGCACCGATCCTGAATAATCCAAAATTCCTGAATCCAAATTACACTAAATTTGGAATTCTAAATTGTCCAAATAAGCATCAAAATTCGGGATGGACAATCCTAAATTATAATTTGAGATTGGAATGGACATAGATTCTAAAAACTTTGGAATCCCGAAATCCCAAAAAATTTTCATTAAAATGACGTCATTTTATTTTGCCTATATATTATTACCTAAACACACCACAGATTCATAATTTCGCACACCCTTTTGATATTTTGTAGACCAATTTGCAATTGAAGTGGCCAACAACGAATGGGCACTGGATGAAACTACCAGAGTTTGCTAAGCTTGTGCTTACATAGTGCATCTTTTATGTTGTTTCGAACAAATTGTAATGATTTAAGTCCTACCAGTTATAGCTTTTGCATCATGAATATTTTAGTATTTTAATTGGAGTGTATCGACTTTGAGATTATGGCTTTTGGAGTTTGGAGCTGAATTGAATGCTTTTTTTTTATTAAATTCTAAATTATAATTGAATCAAAATGTTTTACTTTATTAGAATTTGTGAAAAGTTTGGGATGTTTGGAACTATCCCGAATTATCCAAATTAAATTCAGGAATTTGGAATTCAGGATATTGGAATTTGAAATTCAGTATGGACAAGGCTTTTGACAATTTCGGGATTCCAAATTCCATACCGAAATTTGCATATTTCAATCCAAATTTCCGAATGCTCACCCCTAACTTTGAATGAGTCTTGGAATTCAATTTAGCCTCAAGTGTTTGCCGGATATCAACCCATCTAGCTCGGCCGTTCTTAGCCTCAGTACCATGAAAATTCTTCCACAGTATACCATTTATTGAGTGCTGATTAAAATTGGATTAAAGCTTTCGAGCCATTTGAGCATTCCCCCAAACAAATTATTATAGGCTAATAAACATAAAATAAAAACCTTTGAATAAAATATTTATTTGAATGTCTTAATTTCTTAATTAAAAGCTTAATAATAATTCATGTTTTGTTAATAAATAAAGTATATTGTTAGCATAAAAAAAAATGAAACGCCCCGATCTGTATTTACCGTTATACACAGTAAACACGTGGGACCATATACTATTACAGTAACCACAGAGGTAAATATCACAAACCAACAGTAATAATACAATGAAAGTACATAATACATCAACAGTACTCGTCCCGGCACGGAGACATTATTACAACAAGCATCAGATCTGAGTAATAAAATGCAAGCAGCGGAAGTCTTAATACAATACAGCAATAGACAACAGTATGAACATGATGCAACGCAGGATGGATCCGAGCCTGGCAGAGGGTGCGCCACAGCTTGCCTCGAACGTACCTGAGCTACGCACAATCAAACTACGCGACCAGGTCACGCAGGCGAGGGGTGAGTCCGAACTGCTCACCGGGTAAAATCCATAAGTAAATATACATATACAAGCAACCGATAATAATCAAGTCACATCAACAGCAAATAATTAAGGTTCTCACGAACCTCAAACAACACACTTTGTGATTCTAGACATACTATACCAATTTTATTATTAGGGCCTCTATCACTAGTTAAATGGTGGTCGTCGCCTGGTAGTCAAGCTAGCTAGCCCGTGGACCCCGCCCTGGTACTTCCACGTATAACTGGCACAGACAGGGAACAAACCCCAAGCACACTCTCCCCCAGCGCCTAAAATAAAAATTGGTACAGACAGGGAGCAGACCCCAAGCACACTCTCCCCCAGCACCATAAAAATAAGACTACCATCTGGCTATTCCAATATTTAACTATGACTTACTAGATGTCTAAGTGTTTCAATTTTATTATTCCCTTACCCTCATCTAGTTACTAAACTTCTATTACTCTACCATTTTCTCATTATCCCGAGCAGGCTCACAGCCTCTCCGCTCGTCTGGATAATATAAACTTATTCCATACTGTTTCCCATACCAGTACCTCCGGTACTCAACTTACACAATCCTCACAGTCAACAATAGTAATAGACTTACTTATACCAACAATTCCAATATCATCAATAACAACAACAGTAGCAATATTTTCAACATCATCAACAACATCAACGTCAATTTAACTCATCACACAACAAGCCATTCACAGCCACAAAGAATTATTCTAGCATATAACAGACAAAGTAAACAAACAGTAACTTGGTACTACGGACAGTATATAAATATTTACTTATCCTCACCTTAGCCGATTTCCTACTCCTGAAAGTCCTCGAAATGTTTCAGCTCAGGCTCCTCAGGGTACTGCTCGTTATCAATTCCTATATCAAACAATAATTTATGCACACATAAGATGATATGCAAATGCTCGACTATTACTGTAAGCCGTAAAATAAATACTGTGCTAACTCGATACTCCCCCGGGTTATTCCCATTATCATCATAATTCACCATTTAATTACATAGGCCGGAAATATTTTACTATAATTATATCCGGTTATTATCCCGGTATTTAATATTTTGATAATACCCTTTCCAAAATTATTCCGTAAGTATGTACTTTCCAAAATATTTCTTTTACTTATATTTTTCCCAAAATAATTATTTCCATATAGTATACCATATATAATTACCATTAAAATTCCATTTTTTAGTATTATTATTTTTCCAGTATTATTATTCTTTCTTTCCAGATTTTGTTTTATTTATTATTATTATTTTTTTTCCATTTTGTTCCCTTTTTATTAAAATCGGACTGGGCCGAGTAGTACTAGCCCAGACCATGCATAGTGCCAAACCCAGGCCCCAACCAGGAGCCCAGGCACAGGCCCGCGCGCAGGCCTGGAAGCTAGCCCAGCAGCCCAGCCCACTAACCCAAACCCAGCTTCAAACCCAACTCTGAAACCCAACCCAAACCTCGACCCGACTCGCGAAAACGGGTCAAACTCGACCCATCTGGGTCGTCTTCAACCCCGGATTGCCCACCTTGACGGACGGTGGTCGGGACGCGAGGCGAGGTGCGGGCAACGTCGGCGTCGAGAGGAGGTGGAGGCGCAAGCGAGGGCGGCTTGCTGGTGGCTGCAGACGCGGGCTGGAGGTGGCGACGAGGAGGCACGAATCGCTGCTGTCGTGGCTCGGCGTCGTCGGCGGTGCAGGGCTGAGCGTGGCGTCGAGGTAAGGAGGCGGATCTGCAGCGAAATCGGGAGGCGAAGGTGGCTCGGGTGGTGGTCGGTGGCTCGCTGCAGGTTGTGGGGACGGCGGCGTGTGGCGACAGCAACGGCGAGCGTGCGAGGGAGGAGGGTGAGGCGATGGCGGCGGTGGCTTGTGTGGAGGTGGTTGGTGCCGGGTGGTTGATGGTGGCCGGCGGTGTGTGGTGGTGAGGTGGCGGCAGCCCCTCCTCCTTTTTCTTTTCTGTTTTCTTTCTTTTTTTTTTCCTTGTTTCCTTTTCTGGTTCTGGTTTTGAGAAAGGAAACTGGATAACGGGTTTTGTTTTGCAGGAGGAAAAGGATGGTACTGGGTAGGCTGGTGTATACTGGGTGATGGTTTTTTTGCAGGCAGGAGAAGATGGGTACGAGCAAAAATAAAACCCAGAGTCACGTTCTTCACAGGAGGGAACAAAAGTTCACGTGCATACAGGAGAAGGTGGCCCGTCCGGACCAGAAAATTACTATAATACCCCCTTGACTTTATTTCTGGCCCGATAATTCGAGGTTAAACATGACTTTTCTCGAGATTCCTGGACCCGAAAAATACCAACTCTGGTCCGTAAAATCCGCAGAAAAATCCCGAACGTGGGGCAGAGCTCGATTTCGGAATCCGATGCATAAATTACCCTCAAATAATTACCCAAGATTATTTTTATATGGTAAATTACTGTACAAAGCGTTTTACAGTCCCGGTAAAAATATGAATTTTTACCCGGGCTGTTACAAAAAAGCTTAATAATAATAAATATGAGCAGGGTGTTTATACCAATTGAAAAGGTTACATCTCATCCAAAGTAAAATGTCTATTCTCTCTATGCATAAAAATTGTGAACCCAGGAAAAAAAAAAAATCATGAGAATATACAAAAATATTCCTAACCAATTAATATCAATATAACTAATAAGCCATTAATAATAAAATTGACTACAATAATTAAACAACAGCTAATTTAAGGTAAAACCCCTAACCTACGTACCCATATCTTGGCAAAATTGCCATCTCCTTCATTTCAAACCTTCTTTTTTATATTATTATCAAAGCTGGGTGGTCTCTTCGGAATTGTAGAAGGAGAAGAAGCGCCATTATTCCGATGACTGGGTATAAGCCCCCTGATAAAAATCACCCCACCGAGGAACACCTCACAAATGTATGTCCCTAGCAACTTCTCCGGAGCCCTACCTGACCACACTAACTCGGGTAATATTGCTGCCTACATACACCAGAAAGCAAGAAATTAAGAAATCATCAAAATCATTAACCATGCGCACCACAAACCCTAATTAACAACGCATGCTTAACGTGTGTACCGTGGAAGTCAAGATAGAGACGCCATAGATGATGCAGGTGGTGTTAAGCCAGGGCTTGGAAGCCACGATGGCGTAGAGATTGAGGAGGGAGAGGGGCCACAGGATGACGAGCTTGTACCACGCCAGGCCCACGAAGAAATTGGGCTTTTCGCGGGTAAGGTAATCGTCGTATTCCAGGGTGTGCCGGCATTGCTTGAGGTAAACCAAGTCGTCCGGGTACAAGGAAATGGGGAGACATGTTTGGGCGTCGAATAGAGGCATGGCAAGTGCTTGCACGAAGAATATAATCCCCAAATACATTTGCAGTACTTGCATCGCCGAAGGCTCCATTCACTATTTTTTTTTTTTTATATACTAATCGATTGTATAATTAATAATGATAATTCTATTCTCCTTTTCTTCTGTGAGAGAGTTTTTCTTTCTCTTTTTTTTTTTTGGGTCAAGAACTGAGAGAATTCTGTTGGTGTTAGAATTTTGGATCCTAGGAAAATGGTTGGAGTGAGGAATAGTGACCAAAACAGGATACAAACCAGAAGAACAAGATACACATAGTCATACTAGTGTAGTGCTTGTTGCCCGAGTTTGGGGGCCAACTTTTTGGATTTTGACTGCTTCCGTTGAAGGATTAAATTACAATTATGTAATGTATATATAATTGAATTTTTTAAAAGAGGTTCTAATTAATTCTTTTTCGGTCGCCTCTGTTTTTCTTCTTTGTTGTTTGATCTCAAAGAAGATAGGCAGTTTATTACACTGGGTCATGAACAGATGGCAAGGACATAGTCCTGTTGAGTTTTGACTGATTTTTTTTTTGGACAAAAAGATGACAAAATATTTATAATTTATCTTGTATTGTTCGTAAAATGTGATATGTATACCAAATTAATCTCAAGTTGCAAGCGATAAGCAAAAAGAACCAGTAGAAAGATACAAATGTCGACTCCCTTCAAATATATTATCAGTGGAATGTTGAAAACAATAGTGGGCCTCATGTGCTGGATTGGATGGGAGTGGAAGCCCATTCTGAGGCACAGCTCTTTGAATCCACCTGCATTATAGATTCTACTAGTCCAGGCTGCAAAAGGGTAGATCCAAAAAAAAACAAGCGGACTGAGGACCCAGGCTAGTGGACCCCTTCAAACTCTATTGCATTAATTTATTGAGATTATTGTGTGGGTTTTTAGTTTTACTATTTAATTATTAACACTTGCGAGTTGCGAGTGTTAAAGGCCTTGTGCCCGAGTCACACCTTCAGCATTAACCAGTATAAAATAAACAACAAAAAGAAAAACTGCCAGGCAATGATGGGGACGGGTTATAAGATAATCAAGGACCACATAAATTTTTTTTGACACAAAACCTTATGATTCTGACGAAGTTCTATAAAATGATCTAAGGCTATTAAAATTAAGTTTTCACATTGACTCCGAAAAGTTTGTTAAAAAACTTACCGTAAAAAATGTACCGTAAATTTGTAAGAGTCTAACTTATTTAATTATTTTTATTAATTAAATATATGAATAAATCAAGTAAAATATCCAATCTAAAAATATTATATTATAAATTAAATTCAACCTACATAACTCAATATTATAATTGAAATTAATTTAAACTAACCATTGTACTAAAAAATTAACGACAAATCACTCCAAAAAACTTACCTCTAGCTTTACTTGTATCAACTAAAAAAAAAAGCTTACTGTGCTTGGGTAGGATAAACAAGAGAAGGGAAAAATTTTAGAAACTTTCCAGGTTCACCTCGATTTTGGACTTGCTCAAATCAAGTGGCTTTAGGGTACCTCTCCTTGCTTGGATTTTGTTAATTTATACGTATTAAATTTTCAATTTTTATGCTTTATTAACTGACATGTGATAAACTCGTTGAATACACTTACGATTTTTTAAAAAATAACTGGTTCTGAATTTATCCGAATTTACTAAATTTTGATTTTATCACTCTTTTAACACTTTTTCATACACAAAAATCATAAAAACGTACGAGTAAAACATATTTTTGATTGCGTTGAAAAAAACATATAATCACGCATGTCTACGGTGTCAGAAGTAAATTGATTACTTACTTTCAACCAAAAAAAAAAAAGAAAATTGATTACTGATAAAAGAAAGAAGTAAATTGATTAACAACAGGAAGAAGCTGTCTTTCTCTACCGTCGTTGGGATTCAATTCAATTCCTGGTTTGTGTAGCCTTCTAATACAAATTCCTATCCGCTTTCTTAATTGTAATGTAATGATGGTGGCAGATGTACTGGCGCAGCGGCCGCCCTTGTAAAGTGCACTGTGTGTGATGTGGGGGCGCTGCTATCCTATCCAAGGAAAGCAACACTACAAGTACAAATGCATCACTTGAAACTTGCCTCCAAGGCAAACTAATAAAACTCGGAGATTCAACCCCAGACTCACAAGGAAGGCATCCTAAAAAAACTCATTACAGAGAATAAGTAGTACCTTAGTGGAGTTATGTAAGAGGAGATCGAACTCTGTATGCCACTATCCATTGTCCAGCTCCATGCTCCACCGGAAGTTTAATTTGAGAAGAATTCCGTTGTAAATTGACCGTTATCAGCGTACTTTCCGATTGGAAAAAGGAGTTGGCACGTTTCCCAAGTCACGTGTTCAGTGTTTGTATGTATGGCTATGCTTGTATGGAATTGTAGAGGCTTGGGAAGCTCTCCAACAAACGGTAGACTCCAAAACTTGTGGGAGGAGTTTAGACCGGATATCATCTTTCTCATTGAAACAAAGCAAAAGAGGAACAATTTAGAAAAGAAGAGGAAACGAATAGGCTTCAATAATACTGAATATGTCGATCCGGTGGGGAAATCTGGTGGTTTGGCAGTATGGTGGAACGACAGTGTCAATGCCTACAAAAATCAACACACTTCATTCACATGAGTGCGAGCTTTGAAGAGGGAGAAACTTTCTACTCCACTTTTGTTTATGGGCCGTCGAAAGTTGCAGATAGGCCAGCTTTTTGGAGCAGCTTGAATGGCTTGGGGATGCAGACAGATGATAATTGGATTTTAATAGGAGATTTTAATGCTCTGCTGGACATGGAAGACAAGGAAGGGGGCATGGGTGTCAGGCCTTCGCAAACAAGAGATTTTGCAGATTTCTTGTGCGAAAATGAGCTGATGGAAATGGAATGTAAAGGAAGTAAGTATACATGGTCAAACAAGAGGACCGGAGAGAATAATATTCAGGCCAAGCTTGACAGGGCTGTGGTGAATGTTAAGTGGCGTATGTGTTGGCCAGATGCTTCCCTATGCAATGAAGTAATGGTAGGCTCTGATCACAGGCCTCTAATACTCAATTTAAAGGCACAAAAGTGGAAGGGGAAAGGTAGATTTATTTTCGATTCAAGATGGACGGAGGAAGAAGGGAACGAAGAGATAATTAAGCAAGTTTGGAGAGAAGATGTATTGGGTTCCAGACAATTCAAAGTAGCCAAGAAGTTAAAATTGGCCAAATTGAAGCTAGTGAATTGGCGGAAAGGAAAACAAAGGAATTCAAGGTTGGTAATTGCTGACCTCATTGATGAACTGAGACAGATTCAAGCCTTATCATATTCAACGCAGACACGGGAGAGGGAAACAGATGTCCTTTTAAAGCTTGAAAAAGAATGGAAAAATGAAGAAAGTTTCTGGGCTCAGAAGGCCAGAGTGAAGTGGTTGATGGCGGGTGATCGCAATACGAGTTTTTTCCACGCCACGACAATTCAAAGAAGGGCAAGGAACAAATTGACAAATATTCAAAACAATAATGGAGTCTGGTTAACTGATCCTGCAGAAATTCAAGAGGAGGTTTTGAACCATTTCAAGAGGATTTACCAATCAAATAGAGCCACCCCTTCGAAGGACTTGCAGGATCTGATTCCAAAGATTGTTAATGAAGAAATAAATAGGTCTCTACTGGCAGAAGTGAGCGAAGATGAAGTGAAAGATGCTTTTTTTTCAATGGGGGCAGAAAAAGCCCCAGGGCCTGATGGTTTCAAAGGTATTTTCTACCAAAAATATTGGCCAATTATCAAAGATGATCTAGTGGAGGCTGTAAGAGGTTTCTTCGACACTGGTCACATGCTGAGAGAGCTGAATGCCACATACATGTCTCTTATTCCAAAAATAAAGGTACCAGAAAACCTGAACCATTATAGGCCAATAAGCTGTTGCAATTACGTATACAAGGTACTCTCTAAAGTAGTGACCAATCGGCTCAAACAATGGTTGCCAATTTTAATATCTGAGACTCAGGCGGCTTTTGTTCCGAATAGAAGCATACATGACAATATTATGATTACTCATGAAGCTTTGCATTCCATGCGACACAGGGGTAAAGGGAAGTACAAGAATGTAATGTTGAAGTTGGATGTTAGTAAAGCTTATGATAAGCTTGAGTGGAGCTATTTGGAGGAGGTACTAAGATGTTTTGGTTTTGCAGAGAAATGGGTGAATTTGGTGATGAGTTGTGTTACGACAGTGAAGTTTGCTGTATTGGTAAATGGTTCTCCTTCAGAATTTTTCTGCCCCTCGCGTGGATTAAGACAGGGAGACCCTCTATCTCCCTATCTATTCATCCTTGCATCAGATGGACTTTCTAGAAGACTCAACAAGAATTTTGAGAAGGGAGTTATTAAAGGCTTTAGAATGAACAGATATTGTCCATACATCAATCATATCTTTTATGCGGATGATACTGTTTTATTTGGTGAAGCTTCAGTGGAGGATACTTCAAATATGTTGAGCATAATTGAGCAATACAACAAGGAGTCGGGACAGCTTATAAATTACAGCAAATCCAAGTTGTATTTCAGTAACAATACGCCAGGGGAGGTTAAAGAGGCAATTAGCAGGGTAAGCAAAATGGAGGTAGCAGCAGATCATGATTCCTACTTGGGTATTCCCACGTGGTGGGGAAGGTCCAAAACCAAGACACTCCAGTTTGTTTTGGAGAGAATTCGCAACAGGCTGAGTTCATGGAAGAGCAAGTTATTGTCACAAGCAGGTAGAGAAACTTTAATCAAGTCGGTTATTTCTGCGATACCAACATATGTCATGCTTCTATTCAAATTCCCCACAAACTTTTGCTCACAAATCCACAGTATTATGGCAAAATTTTTCTGGGGAGGTGATGAAACAAAGTCAAAAATGCACTGGATCAGTTGGGAGAAGCTTACAAGACCTAAAAGGGAGAGTGGTATAGGTTTCAAGAACTTGGAATTCTTCAATACTGCTCTTCTTGCAAAGCAAGCATGGAGAATTTTAAAACAGCCTAATGCTTTATGGGCTGGACTTTTGAGAGGAAAATATTTTCCCAGAACCAATTTTTTGAGAGCCAAGAAAGGAGGCTCTGCATCTTGGGCTTGGAGCAGTCTAATTCAGGGGAGAGAGCTGCTAGAGAAGGGTTTGAGGTGGAATATAGGAGATGGTCGAAGTGTGGTTATATGGCAAGACAAATGGTTACCAAGGGAAGGTGATTTTAGGCCACAATCTCAGCAAACAGGTCCAGCAACAATTTTTTTTGTAAAAGACCTGATGCAGCAGGGGAAAGATGAGTGGAATCACGCTTTGGTCGAGAGCATTTTCAATGAAGAAGAAGCCAGGATTTTTCAAGGAATTCTGATATCCCGGCAAGTTGAAGACCAGTTAATTTGGCATCATAACAAATCGGGTGAATATTCAGTGAAATCCGGATACCACCAGATTTTCTCCAAGTGATAGGACTCCTTTGACTCATGGGCCCCCTAATACAAATCAAGCATCTAATGCGGCTCTTTGGAACGAAATATGGAACTTAGGAACTCAGCCTAAAGTTAAAAATTTTTTGTGGAGAATGCTTTCTGGGGCCATTCCAGTGAAACTGAATTTGAGGAAAAGGAAAATGAATGTGGAGATAACATGCCCAGTATGCCATGAAGAGGAAGAGTCAGAGGAACATATGCTATTGAGATGTGCTCATGCGAGAGCATCTTGGTTTGGTTCACAATTGGGATTACTCACAGGCTGTGACAGTACCACTGATATTCAACAATGGTGGAAGAATCTAGGAAAGGATTTGAGTGTTAAAGAAAAAGTGGAAATTAAATGCAGAGCTGCTCATTTGATGTGGCAAATTTGGAAGACTAGAAACCGAAAGGTCTTTGAAGATGAAAAGATTAACCCCATCACAACCATAAAAAGTGCTGAAGCTGCATACAGAGAGCAACAAGAGCTAAGTATTTTGAGAAGAGAGGCAGGAAGAGACACTAGAAGACCAGATGTTATCCAGTGGAGATGTCCTACTCCGAATACAGTCAAACTCAATTGTGATGCTTCTTACAAACAAGATCAACAGTTTGCAAATATTGGGGTGTGTTGCCGGAACAGTGATGGAAAAATGATAGATGGTATTGCAAAAAAGACCTATGCTAATTCAGCCTTGATTGCAGAGGCATTAGCAATCAAAGAGGCAGTCACTCTAGCACGA
>JAKUCV010001350.1:0-41908 GCA_028386065.3 Turnera subulata
TGAAGTTCATGTGACTTGAACTTTCAGGTTTAGGATTCTTGTGACTAGAATTCCTAGGTTGTAACGGTTTGTTAAGCACCCGTAAGCTTAACGTAGATAGTGAAATCTTCAAGTGAGACTTGAAGGGCTGGATTAGCCACACTAGTAGAGTGTGTGTGAACCAGGATAAATTTCTTGTGTCCTTCATTCTTTCAATTCCACACTTCATTTCCTGCAAAGTTTTTAATTTTCGGTCATAAGCTATTCACCCCCCCTCTAGCTTAAGTCTATTGTTTCTAACAGTCTGCAATTCGCACTACCTCTGTCCGAGACGAGTCAACACCCACTGCCCACAGAAACTCGCCACCGGAGCAGACAACCCGAGCAGCAACCACCTCTACCAAACCAAACAGTCACCGAACCACCACACATCAACCCCGACATCAACCACAACACAAGCCACACAACCCGAAGCACAAAAAAAACGAATCAGAACCCGATTCAACACCTCAAAAATCCAAAGAAAAGAAAAGAGGAGAAGAGGGGAAGGATTCGGATGCTTACTCGACCGAGGACGACGGTGGCTCAAGGGCAAGGAGGAGGGAACGGTGGCGGTGGCAAGCTCTGCGTGAGGGAAACGACGGCGGTGCAACGGCTCACTTCGGTTCCTCCGGCCCAGCTCGTCCTCGAGTAACACCTACAAACGAGAGCGCAGACACGAACGAAACGGCGGCGGCAAAAGGAGTCAAAGAAAGGTAGCAGTGGCGGTTGTGGGTGTTAGAGGAAAGGAAAAGAAAAGTGGGGGCGAGAGAGAAAAGGGAGAAGGAGAAGGAGATAGGAGCGGCGACCGCAAACAGAAAGAAAGAAAAGGAGGGAGAAAGAGAAAAGAGAAGAAGAGAAGAGAAGGGGGAACCGGCTAGGGTTGGCCGCCCTAGTGGACGACCCGTCGTCTACTTAGGCGCGGTCAACACCCTGCCTGGTCAACGCCCTCATATTTTTTTTTTGAAACAGTACTCAAAACGACGTAGTTTCAAGGGAAACCACATTAACCTTCGCGTTTCACCCCGATCTCGAATCCGTTTCCCACGGGACTCGAACCATGGACAATACCAACTTAAAATTTACGTTTCCAAGGCATAATAATTTATTTCCTCCACTAGAACCCGAAAATAACTCAAGGGTAAAATTGGAATAAAAATTTCGGAAATTCCGAAAAAATCAAATTATGAAAATTCGGGGCGTTAGAATCTCTATCACCATTTAAATCAACTTCGTCAAATACAACATGCATGGATTCTTCAACAAGAAGAGTCCTTTTGTTATACACACGATAGGCTTTACTAGTAATAGAGTAACCAAGAAATATATCTTCATCTGACTTAGCATCAAACTTACCAAGATTGTCCTTGGTATTGAGAATGTAGCATTTGGATCCAAACACCTTAAAGTAATCAATATTTGGTTTTCTACCATACCATAGTTCATAAGGTGTTTTCTTAAGGATAGGTCTTAAGGAAACTCTATTTAGCACATAACACGCGGTATTAACCGCTTCGGCCCAAAAGTATGAAGGTATATCATTTTCATTTAACATAGTGCGTGCCATTTCTTGCAATGTCCGATTTCTTCTCTCAACAACCCCATTTTGTTGAGGTGTTCTAGGAGTAGAAAAGGTGTGTTCAATGCCACATTGTTCACAATAATGGTCAAACAAAAGATTATCAAACTCACCACCATGGTGACTTCTAATTTTAGAAATCTTGTAACCTTTTTCATTTTGTAAACGTCTAACAAGGCATCCAAACTCATACAAAGCATGATCTTTACTAGCAAGAAATATAACCCAAGAAAATCTAGTGTAATCATCAACAATAACAAAAGCATAATTCATACCACCAAGACTAGTTGTCCTCATAGGACCAAAAAGATCAAGATGCAAGAGTTCAAGAGGTCTAGAAGTTGTTACCATATTTTTGGCTTACATACAAAGCATGATCTTTACTAGCAAGAAATATAACCCAAGAAAATCTAGTGTAATCATCAACAATAACAAAAGCATAATTCATACCACCAAGACTAGTTGTCCTCATAGGACCAAAAAGATCAAGATGCAAGAGTTCAAGAGGTCTAGAAGTTGTTACCATATTTTTGGCTTTGAAGGAGCTTTTAACTTGCTTTCCGAGTTGACAAGCTCTACATACTCCATCTTTTTTAAATTTGAGCTTTGGTAGATCCTTAACAAGGTCCTTCTTGGATAGTTTTGAAATTAATTCCAAATTGATATGTCCAATCCTCCTATGCCATAAAATAGGTGTTTCCATCTTTGCACTAAAACACTTAATATCATTGTTAGCAACTTCTTTTAGATTAATCGAGTAAAGATTTCCAATTCTTTTCCCAACAAATAGTAGGTGATCATCAATACATCTAGTTACCATGCATTTAGTGGATTCAAAGGTAACTCTATATCCCTTATCACATAGTTGACTTATACTCAAGAGATTGAACTTTAAGTTATCAACAAGAAGAACATTCTCAATAGTAGGATTAGAACCAATGTCACCAATACCAAGTATTTTACCCTTAGAGCTATCACCAAAGGTTACTTTACCTTTACCTTTACCTTTCAGTGATGAGAACTTTGATTGATCACCCGTCATATGGCGTGAACATCCACTATCAAGTACCCACTCATCTTTGTCGTCCTACAAAAATAAACAAGATTTAGGTACCCAATCAATCTAGGGTCCTTGAATGTTAGCTCTAGTACCTTTAGGTACCCAAACATATCTTACATGTGAATTCTTTCTCATGAACATGCAAGTACGAATTCCATGACCATGTTTACCACAATTATAGCATGTGATAGAAGGAATATAAGAATGATCACGAGCACTATCATGGTATGATTGTTGCCTTCCACCATAGGTATGTAACTTAGCATAGTTATGAGATGATCTAGCTCTATATATTTGTACTTTTGAATTGTAACCATAAGATTTTGCATTGTATGCAAACGATCTAGCATGTGGCGTAATATCATTGGTTTTTGTTCTAGCATTATAAGCATATGATCTTCTACCAAGTGTGCTTGGTTTAGTGTAATAAGATCTTCCATTTTCAGCTTTGTGTACATGTGGTCTTCTACTATTGGCATACAATCTAGCATAATAGGATCTACTATTACTTACACATGGTCTTGCTTTTTGAGCATTTGACCTTCTATGATGAGTAAGTGATCTTGGGTTATGAACATGTGATTTAGTATGTTGAGTAGAAGATGAAGCACCATGTACATGTGTTTTAGCATTTTGCACAATGGGTTTTACCTCATATGACATATTGGATGCGCCTAATCCTTCCTTTTGTGTTGGATTTCTTTGTTGTCCTAAAAGAAGATTAAGACTATCTCTTCCCATTGTAAATTTCTCTAAGGTTTTCTCTAAATCATCAACTTGAGATTTAAGAGACTCATTCTCTTTTCCCAATACAACACAAGCACATACATTAGAAGATATTCTCTCATTTAGTTCATTATAAGACACATTAAGAGCATGCTTTTCTTTTTCAAGAGTCATGAGTTGCTTTTTACAAGTTTGATTCATTTTTAGTGACTTCTCAAGTTCTTCATGCAAGTTAATAAACGCATCATGTAATTCTTCAAATGTAAAGTCATTAGACGAATCATTTACCTCATCATCTTCAAGTGTCATAAAGCATATATGTGCATCTTCATCACTATCCGAGTCACTTGATGATGTGTCATCTTCATCCCATGCCACCATGATTTTCTTGCCTGTGCTTTTTGAAGAATCAATTCTTGCTTTCTTTTTGTATGGACACTCCGATTTAATATGACCGGGTTTGTTGCATTTGTAGCAAACAA
Organism: Turnera subulata; assembly: GCA_028386065.3. Lineage (NCBI taxonomy): Eukaryota > Viridiplantae > Streptophyta > Magnoliopsida > Malpighiales > Passifloraceae > Turnera > Turnera subulata. The sequence continues at coordinate 3,866 of JAKUCV010001350.1, forward strand.
CCGGATTTTTCTTTGTATCTTCATATTTTGAGGTGCTCTTCATATTCCTCCCTTTTTGCAATCTCTTCTTCTTGAGGAACTTCATGAACTTCCTTGTGACTAGAGCTATATCACCATCTCTGTCACTTGCATCCTCTTCGGAATCTTGAATCTTCAAGGCAAGGTCTTTCTTCTTTTCTACTTTGCCTTCAAACTTCATTCCATAAGCTATCAAAGAACCTATTAGCTCATTGTAGGATAGAACATTAAGATCTTTTGCCTCTTCAATAGCTGTAACTTTGGATTCCCACTCCTTACTCAAGGATCTTAACACTTTAGTAACTTTCTCTTTATCACTTATGGTCTTACCTAGGCTCACAAGGTTATTGCATAAAGTTGAAAACCCAGTACTCATATCATAGATGGACTCATTAGGCTTCATTGTAAAAAGCTCATATTCTCTCACAAGCCTATTAGTCTTGGATTCTTTCACTTGGTTTGTTCCCTCATGAGTTGTACATAAGAGTGTCCAAATTTCATGAGCACTCTTGCAAATTCTAATTCTCTCAAATTCTTCTTTACTTAAGGCACATAGTAAAGAGTTTCTAGCCGTGGCATCTAGAGTGCCTTTCTTCTTCTCGTTTTCACTCCAATCACTCAAAGGTTTAGGTGGTCTACTCCAACCACTCTCAACAATCTCCCAAATTTCTAAGCCTTGACCCTCTAGAAACATTTGCATTCTAACTTTCCAATAATCAAAGTTTATACTGTCAAAGAAAGGAGCTTTGTGAATATTATACCCCTCAAAAGCCATGATCTTTACTCAAGGAGTTTAATCCTAAACAAAGAGCACTTGGCTCCGCTACCAATTGTAAGCCCAAACAAGCTAAGAGGGGGGGTGAATTAGCGATTAAGAACTAATTAAAAACTTTAAACAATAATAATTGCGGAATTAAAAAGGAGAGAAAGACAAACCGATTTATACTGGTTCACACACACACAACCCGTGTGGCTAATCCAGTCCTCCGAGAGACTCTCTCGAAGATTCCACTATCACCGTTAAGCTTCCGGGTGCTTAACAAACCGTTTACAACTCCTGCTTGAAGATTCCACACTTCAAGACTTTTCCCACAGAAAGAAAACCCTCTTCCTATGAATTCACTACAAGGGAACAATCCTCCCTCAAGGTGTGTGATTACAATTGAGTCACTCAAAGCAAAAACTCTCTTCAAGAGTAGGTATGAGTATACAAAGTAAACTCTATAAGAAAACTCTCAATTCTCAATAATATTGTCTCATAAATGATTTTTATGTATAACAATGAATGCTTGAAATCGTAGAGAGTTGATGTATGTAAAACAGAGACCTACATGCTCTATTTATAAGGTTAAAAACATGCATTACCGTTGGAAAATCAGTTCACAACATCTTTAAACAAAGTATCATGGAAAGGTGAAAAGTATATCTGCTCATGTCGGCTGAACATCGATGTTGCCAATCAGGACATCGATGATCTAGCCTTTGAATATGCATTATTGGCCCAACGGTCATAAGGACATCGATGTTGCAAAGGTGGACATCGATGTCCTGGCCTGTGAACATGAATTATTGGGCTAACGGTCACTAGAACATCGATGTTGGCCAGAAGGACATCGATGTTCCACAAGATATTGTCCAAGACCCGAGACAAAATAACATCGATGTTCCTTAGGTGAACATCGATGTTTTGGGCATTCACAAAACAGTTTTGAAACCTGATTCAATAGGACATAGATGTTCAAAGCTTAGAAACTTCCTTGACAGCTTTGGTTTCAAGGCAGGACATCGATGTTCAAAATTTGGACATCGATGTTCAAGGCTCGGAAGACATAAATATGATTGAGATGGAATCTAATTGATGCATGAGTGAAAACGATTTTGTTTGAGCCAATAACATAGAGACATTGAATGTTTAACCTTGTACAGAATTGAGTTCCTAACTCTTCTTGTTCTTCTTGCTTGATCTTGTCACTTCCATTCTTGAACTCTTGATCACATAAGGTTTTTACTCTTGTTTATTTCTTTTGCTTCATAATAATGATCATCCTAATACAAGGTTGATTTGTCATTATCAAAACCTGAATGGAATAGAAAGATATTAGCAAAATATTATTTTCAACACATTTAACCATATACTAACCTAGAAAATAGGAAACCCACTAACACTTCCTAAAGACTTGGTAACAACATTAAGACTAGGTAAATGAAACAAACCCACTTTCCTTTAGACTAGGTAAAGTGGATAACACAAAACCACTTTCCTTTAGACTAGGAAACTACTCAAACTAACTTGACTTGGTGTTGATTATTTAACAATCTCCCTCAAGACCAACTCTTGCTCTTTCCACCATGCCAAGCTGATGACAAAAGCGTTCAAACTTGTTTCCACTCAAGTCTTTTGTGAACACATCTCGACTTAAACTTCAGTCTTCACCTGTCTCAGCTCCACTTCTTCTTGAAGGACTTTTTCCCTGATAAAGTGATTATGAACTTCCATGTGTTTAGTCCTTGCATGAACACACGGGATTCTCAACCAAACGTATTGCTGATCGATTATCACAATACAAAAGGAATTGCATAATCAATTGACGGATGTAAATCCTTCAACAACTACACAAGCCAAGTGCTCTCTTGAGCTGTCATTGCTGTAGCTCGATATTCTGCTTCTGTTATGGACAGAGACACTGTTGGTTGTCTTTTACTGCACCAGAAAACTGCTCCAGACCCAAGTTTAAAAACATGCCCAGTAGTTGAATGTCAGGTATCATGGTCACCTGCATAGTCAGTATCACAATAGCCAACTAACTTGCAATCTTCACCTCTCTTGTAGAGAATTCCATGGTCAAGTGTATCCTTGACATATCTCAAGATTCTTCTGACTGCTTCCAAATGAGGCTTCTTTGGGTTTTGTATATACTGGCTCATCACACTGACAGCATAGGAGAAGTCTGGTCTTGTTTGAGCCAGATATAACAAACTACCCACTAATTGACGATACATCGTTGCATCTTCCAAATCTTTTCCTTCATGAGCACACAACTTGGCATTTGGCTCCATAGGCATCGATATTGGTTTGTAATCATGCATTCCGAATTTCTTCAGCAAATTTTTGCAATATTTCTGCTGATGAAGAAGAATACTTTCTTGTGTACGGCCAATTTCAAGACCAAGAAAGTGCTTAAGCAGTCCAAGCTCTTTCATTTGGAAGCGAACTGACAAATTCTGCTTTGTCTGGAGAATTTCCTCTTCACTATCTCCTATGAGGATTAAATCATCCACATAGACCAACACTATAGCTAACGTCCCTCCACTAGCTTTAACAAACAAGCTAGAGTCTACAGGCCCTTAGTGCTTGTTTTAGTCCATAGAGAGCCTTCCGGAGTTTACATACATACTCGGGATGATCTTGATAACATCTAAATATTAGTGTTTTTATGATGGTTTTGAATGGCTTTTACTATGTATTCTTGGTCGATTATGTGTATATTCTTTATATTATTGTGTGTTTTCATGCATTGTGTCAATTAGTACTTCAATTTTGCTGACTAAGTGTTTTTATTAGGAATTTATCATTTTTATTGAAGAATGGAAGCTTTTTAGCCAAGTTTGGAAACCAGACCCAATTTAGGAAACTTTCTGCAGTGAGCACAGCCGACTATTTTGAAGATTTCGGGAGTTCTAAGCATCAAAATTAAGTGAGACTACTTGGAGACGAAAATAGAATTCTAGAGCTTTCTACGGATTAAATTTCATAATTTTTGGACGAGTCTAAAAGGAACAATAATTATTTTAATCCAGCCCAGGATGCAGATTTTTCTGTGCCGACCCAGGCCTAGTGTTTCAGCGATATCCTGAGCTACTGAAGTCCAATTGAAGAGTTCTTTTTATGGAAAGAAAGCTGAGAGAATCATCTAGAACTTTGTAGAAGAGTCTAATGCCCAGTTAGGACGTCTTCTAGGAGTTAAGTGGCGTACAAATTGTTGGTCAGAAAACAGGCAAAAGTCCAACTTGGAGTGCAAGTCAAGAATTCAATTTCCATTCAAAGAAGGAGAGCCCCACCGACTTCCAGCAGTATAAGACAGTATAAAAGGACCCCCTAGGTCGACATATTCAGGAGGCAGAAGTCAGAGGGCGAAGCTCTGCCGAATTGGTTAGTTATTAGGTCACACACACTAGTAGGGTTATGGTTTTCACTCTTTTGGATCCTCTAGGTGGTGCCGAATTCCTTATCCAATTTCAAAGGTTATTCCCACAACAATTCAATGTTTTTCCAGCAAGATTTGAGGTTCAAAGTAACAGAATCACCAGTCCAATTGCAGCAGAAGTCGTCACCAGAGGAGCACAAGTCGACGCTAACATCACCAACACAAATCGGCTACCCGACTTCACTACTCTCTCTTTTATTCGATTTTCTTTCTGTTTAATTGTTTACTTGATGAATTCTTGTGAGATTTTGATGATTTGCTATTTTATTATGATGAACTATTTCTCTAATCTAGGATTAGGGATGTAGCCAATTACTTCTATTGTTTTATTATATATGGTTTGATGTTTATTCAATTGATTGTGTTGATTGTTCAATCTATGTGTGCCGAATTTATTATCTACTTTGGATTGATTCTTATTGATTGCAACATGCGAGAGCTGCGTGATTTATATGATGATACATAGAAGAATATAGATTGATTGATGCTAAAATATGCGAGAGCTGATAGTTTCTTAGGGTTTTATTGATTGTTTTGTGCTTAATGAGTTTAGTACTGATGCTAGGCTATGCCAGAGCTAGGTAGTAATCTTTGCTGAATATTTGATTTAACATGCGAGAGCTGAGGATTAAGTCATTAGAAACAATTTCCCACAATCACACATCAATAGGAGAAATCGACATCCATGCATAATAAACCTAGATAGTAATTGTGTGAACCCTGATTTCCTAGATTGCTTTAGATATTGATAGAACTTCACTTTAGATTAAGTCTGCGATTTTATTTCTTTATATTTGTTAAGTTTCAACATCACTCTTTTATTTGATTTGCCTAGATAATTATAAGTTATGACATTAGGTAGTACTTATTTCCCTTGTTCCGTGGATTGACTTTGATTAGACTACTAAACTACATAGTACACTGTGCGTTTACTCGTGAGTTATTTGTGTGTCGTGTTGTGAATTGATCAAGAATTACAAATTTGAAAAAGTCACGCATAAAATAAAACGCATCAGATCTTAACTCCTGAAACCCTTTGCTTGATTCATGTAGATCTCTCGATCCAGCTCCCCATGCAAAAATACATTCTTCACGTCCATCTACCGCAGGTTCCAGTTCTTACTAGCTGCAAGTGCTAGTAGAACTCGCACAGTTGTAAGCTTTGCGACTGGAATAAACGCTTCATCGTAGTCTAGTCCATACTGTTGAGAGAAGCTATCAAATGAGCCTTATACCTCTCAATCGACCCATCTGTACGACGTTTTATCTTGTAAACCCATTTGCAAGAAGTAGGCTTTACTCCTCCTAGCAGTGGCACAAGCTCTCAAGTCTGGTTATGATCCAATGTTGCAAGCTCCTTTTCCATAGCCTTAATCCATCCTGGGCTCAAAGAAGCTTCTTCAAAACTCTTAGGTTCTTTCAAGTCTTCAACAACAACAGCATTGGCATACTTAAGATTTTACTTCTTAGGTCTTACCAATCTTCTCGGCTGAGCTGGCGGTTCAGCTGTAACCAACTCGCCTTCTTCACTTGACTGACTATCTCTACTTGGCTCACCTTCTTCATGCTCAACTACACTCTGCTCACTATCTCCACTTGGCTCACCTTCTTTATGCGGCCTAACTTCTTCATTTGGCCTTTGTTGCACACCTGTTCGCCAAGGACTTTGAGCTACATCTACACCATCTCCACCATCTTCTAAAACTTCAGCTTCTCCTAAACTTAGCTGAACTTGAGAAGACTCTATTGTCTCTTTCAGATAATCTGAATCTGGCAGTGCGTTCTTGTCTAAGGACCAGCATGCAGACGCTTCATCAACAATCCAATCATTCTCATAATCGATTTGATTATATGTTGTGGTAGTATTACTCTCCATGGCTTTCTTCTTAGACCAATAGTCTTTCGCCATGTGTCCCTTCTTGTTACAGTTGTAACACTTTCTTTCGAACCTCCTTCTACTAGAATAGTTCTTCGAGCCTCCTTCACAAGTACCACCATGATGACTTTTAAACTTGTCACCATTCTTCTTGGATCCATCAACACCACGCTGCTTGGAATTCCACTTGCTTTTCTTTGCATAGAGTGCCTCTTCTTCATTCTTCAGCGAGACTCCTCCCATTTGCTTAGCTAAATCTTCTTGACTGGCTAGCAAATTCTCAAATTGCTCAAGTGATGGCTGTTTTGGCCAACCTTGTACGCAGCAATAAAGCTTCTAAATTTCGGCCTTAAACCATGGATAAGAATTCGCTTCATCCTGGAATCGCCGATAGATGCTTCTGGATCCAACTCCGAAATCTCATGGCACAAGAACTTCACTGTGAAAGTATTGTGCTATTGTCATGCTGCCTTGTGTCACCGACAACAATTCGTTCTCTAAAAGTTGAAGCTTCGTATCACTCTTTTTAGAGAACCGAGTGACAAGTGTATCCCAAGCTTCTTTCGGAGTTTCAGCTTTCTGTATGCATTGCAGCATTTTCTTTCCTACTGTTGCCTTCAAAGCGAATATTGCCTTACCCACTTTAATCTTCCACTTCTGCAAGTCTCCGTTTGCATCTGCAGGTTGTGCTACCTCGGTACCATTGACCACTTCCCACAGATCTTGTCCTTGCAAGTAGGACACATAGGTTGACCACGTACTGTAGTTGTTGTTGTTGAGCTTCTCCATTGCGCCGATAACTTGAAGGTCGGTCATTGTATCGACAAAAGATTCTCACAAAACACCGCTACGTGATCTCCCGAAGAAGGACCTGCTCCGCTACCACGTGTTGAGAACCAAGAGTCGCCCGAAAGCCAGAGAGACAATACGCGAGGCCCAAGTGAGTTTCATACGCGTGACCAGGACACCACTCTGTAACCCTAAACCTCAAGGTATTGGGTACATGGGTCCACTACACTTATATGTTACTCACTTGGCCTCTTTCTCTCCGATGTGGGAAACATCACTCACACTTGTATTCCAACAATGGTTCGGCAGGGACGAAATGGTTTGCGACATAGTGATGCTCCCGCAAACAAATTTACTCACGCAAACAACTAAATGGTAAGCTTCAGATGTGGTAATTTTTAATGAAGTTCTTTTGTAGAATATAGAAATTTACTCACACAAACAACTCTTTTATTTAATTTTAAACTCTAACACAATGAACTTTTTAAACTCTCACACAATGAACTAGGCGACACCTCGGTGCCCCTCATGGTAGCAACACCATTGGTATTTCTCACAATTGTTACTTTGCTACACTTAATAATAAAATCCTGACACACCTATTTATATGGACTCTGACTTAACGGACAAGACATGACTCCTAAACCGAATCAGACTTGGACTCTTAAAACCTAATAATAAAAAGACCCATAAACCCAAACTAATTAGCTTAGTTTAATATGCCAACAATGTCTCCCTTAAACTAAGCTTGCAAGAACAAACATGATTCTACCCAATGCCATCAATCGCAAGTGTCTTCAGCGCCATTGTTGTTGCAGTGACTAACTTGAACTTTGTTTCAAATAATAACATCTTCATTGAGTTGTACCAAATCTTCAGCTTCACATCCTTTTCAAGTTGCATCTTATACTTCAAGTAATTGTTCCATACTCCATTTTGCTTGCCACCAAAAGAATCTTGTGTGGTCTTCCATCTTTTGAAAGACAAAGAAAACCCTATCATACTTATTTATAAAGACATGACTCGTAAACTGAACTGGACTTGGACTCTTAAAACCCAATAATATAAATACTCCTAAACCCAAAGTGTTTAGGTTAGTTTAACACCCAACATTTTTTTCCTAAAGTTGACCCTTATCACGTAATTAAAGAGCACTGAAAACATGTGTGGTCGATATATGACACTTTGAAAAAATTTTGTTTGTGAAATCTGCTATCAGGGTCGGGTTATATTTCTTGTTTGTGAAATCTGAAACAAAAACCCCTAGAGGGCTCCTGGCTCGCCCCGTGCTCACCGGCTATATATTACAAGAGAGAACACTTCAAGACTCGCCCATATGATCCATACAACATTTACACGTGCCCCAATGAAGCCATCATTTGCCCAGATTCCTTCTAGAGCATGTAGACCCAAATGCTCTGTGGCCTCCAGGAGAGGGAACATGGTGCTCCGTGTTGGTACAGTGTTTTCCTCCGACCTCCTCTGCGCCATCAAATTCCTCCAACTTCACTAGCAAGAACTTGCCAGTGATATCGAGTTAGGGTCTCTGAACAAGCAAATCACTGAACACTCTATCAAAAAGTGCATGGCAGATATCTTGAAGGAGTCAAAGTCAGAACTTGCAGAGTTTATCAGAAGCGAGTGCTCCAAAGAGAACTGGGATCGTATCATCGCAAGAATTTGGCCTAACACCAAATATCTTGACGCGATTGTCACAGGAGCAATGGCACAGTATATCCCTACTCTAGATGATTACAGTGGTGGGCTACCCATAGTCACATAATACGTCGTACCCTCTGGTACGCGGTACGGGTACGGGTACCCTCTGGTACGCGGTACGGGTACGGGTACCCTCTGGTACGCGGTACGGGTACGGGTACGCCGTACCCTACCTTAGAAGAATTCGGTACGTCGGGGGTATACTTCTCCGGTACAGTAATTCATTAATAACCATACACTTAATTCATATTTCAGTGTGACTAGACAATAAAATAAGTGAGGCTTCCATAAATTGGGCTTGTCAACATTTTTTGAGTTTTCTACTGAATTAATTATGGTTGTGCTGGGTAAAAAAGCATCCATGAAAGAAAATTATCCAAGAAAAAACAAAGTAGAGCTTGTCATTTCAACTTATGCGGGTCTGTACATAATCCAGTATGTCATTTCAACATAATCTAAAAATTTTCCAAAATTACATAATCCAGAAGTTTTTAAACTATCTATTTTCTAATTTTATCTTCAAATGATTTAACAAGTATAAACTAATATAAAGTTTAAAAATAACAGTAAAAATATTCAGTTGCAAATTTAGAAAGTCAAATTTGTAAATTACAACGACAATGTTTATACTAAATAAACTATTTAAGCGTTCCAAGCTTTCTAATCCCGGATTTTGCTTAACCCAACAGATAAAAGTCATAAATACATTACATAGTTTGCTATTATTTTTGAATAAAATAATGACATAAACCCTCCAGTCACCAAGGCAGGAAAAGAAATCTTGTCGCCCGCAATCATTCTGTGAGGGACACAGGTTACTCTGACTTGTTATTCCATCCAAGGATGCAATATCCCACTCCAAAATTTTGATCTTCCCCCTGCAAGCTTCAACCAAATAATGTGAAATAAAAACCAAATAATGTGAAATAAAATTGATCTGGGAGGAGTAACACCAACCCAGCTAGCAATAGCACATACGAAAAATATGCCTGCATTCATATGAAGTCAAAGACTAGAATGCATTTAAAAGACTAATGAATGACACAAAACAGGACAGGACGTTTTTGGTACCTTTAACTAACTGTGTTATTCCCTCTCTTGGTTAGATGGAATGGGCACTCCCGAGGCTTGTGTGAGCTTTGTATAAGCATTTTGTATCTTCCGAGTAACAACCCCAACTTTGCCATCACCAACTTCACGTCCATCAATCTTGACAACCTGGTAAAGCAAATTGGCAAAAATGCTAAGATCATTCACAAAATCTGAAAATGTTAAGCAGATTCCCATCAATCTATTGCAGTTCCTTCTTTCAGGAAGTGGCAGAACACAAGGATGGTTCGCAATTACACCAAAAGCTGATATGTGTGCATATCATATACTATTTTGGAGCATAAAATAACCCTTTGCCCAAGCATTTAGTTAGAATCATGCATGTATTTATAGTTTTTAGCTTGTTTCCCACTAGTTTCGCTTCCACTTATTAGTTTACGCTTTTAGGTACCTTTTGTTGCAAATTGGCTTGATTCTTGAAGATTTGGAGCCTTTTGAAGGATTTTGGAAAGTTTGGAGCCAATACATGAAGATTTCTTGACGATCAGTTTTCAACGGTGTCACACCGTTGAAACTCGCAGACCAGAACCAGGTGCATTACAATTCCAGCGACATTGGATTACTTGTTGGCCAAGTAATATGTGGCACCACCGACTTGCTGCTGCTCCTAAAGGAAATAAAAGAAGCCTTTACTGCGCCTAAAAAGAAGGAGAACTCCTAGGATAAATTAATTCCTACTTTTTAGTTACCTTAGCTAGATTGTAGGAATTAAAAAGCTAGGATTTTAGAATAATTAAAAAGGGACATCGACAGCAGCTTTGGACACTTTTTCTTTCTATGGATTTTTGGTGTCGACAGCAACAGCACGGAGAAGAAGAGCATTCTAGCCGATTTCTTATTTTTGTTCTTTATTTTGGTTTGTATGATGAACAAATCCTCCATGCTTGTTTGCTATTTTATTATGAACTAATCCTCTTCTTTAAATCAAGAGGGATATAGCCCCTCAATTCTTTTTATGGTTTAACTACCCCTCCAGCAGTTTTCTTATTGGATTTCTTAATTGATTTATGTGTGCTTAATCCAGGTTTGAAGCTTGATTACCTTTATACTTGTTTTAAGAGTTAAGCTAAGTACCGACAGGAGACGTTTAATTCTGAAAAATTATATATCATCCTTAATCTAGGTGCTGAAAGGCATTAGGATTATTGTGGAATTAGTAACAACATACAACATCATTGCTCTTAGGAATAGGTTTGATCCACGACAGTGGTAAGATTGACCTCTGAGACGAGATTATACTTCCAAAAGCCGATAATTTCACCTTAGGTTGTTACCCATCAAGAAAACAAATAGAAAGTCGTAGGTTTTTAGCGAACAGTGTCACCCCGTTCGCGGACACGGAACTGAGTCACCCTGTTAGCGGAATCTGGAGGATAATTAGGGCATAAAAGGACAGAGTAGTGAACCCCGATTGATCTAGGCTTTCTATCATCTGATCTCTTCGTTTTATTTACAGTCTACCTATGTTTATTTTATTATTTATCATAATCTCAAATCACAATCTCGAAATCGTTACTTCTTTTACTGTTTTCAGCCTAACGGAGTGAGTCTGTTGGTTAATTATTTTGCATACTCCCTGTGAATACGACCTTGTGTGCTAATTCGATCTGTGCGATTGCAGATTTTACGCATCAAAAGCCTAGGCACTTCTCGGTCGATAACAGCTATAGAACTCATTAAGGGAGGATTTTATCTGCACTGTGTAAATTCGAAGCATCACAATGCAATTAAAATATGTCAAAAAGAAGCTGCTCACCGGGGTAAGCTCTCCCATTGTTCCTGTTGTCCATACCTAGATAATGCAACTCTCATATAAGTACAATAAATAGATTAGCACAAAAGAAAAGTACAATAAATAGATGAAATAACATAAGATTGACTCTAAGCCTAATAATTTATGCTCGGCAATGAATAATGTAATGGAGATTCTTGCAAGAACCCATGCACTAACAGAACCAAGCCATCTACAAATTTCTTAACAGTAAAAAAATCATATGAGAATTTGTTAGCAAATGAATTGCGGTAAAATTACCTCATCTGCAGTATGAAACTCTGACAAACTAATTCTTCGCTCCTCTAGGACCAAGTTTTCCTTTACCACCAAATCCATGACCTGAAACTCCAACACAATCCTTTCTGAAAATAGTAATTTCCGAACGCTTAACATTCATCATTTTCCCAATGACACCAAAATGGTAAAATAATGATATATTCAAAAAGTAAAACCCAGAGCAGAGAGAAGCTGCTGGACCATCATGATGTCAAACATAAGCAAAATGTAAGTCTGTTCAATGCTCGAGCTTTTCATCCATGAGTGTTTCCACATTTTATAGACTCTATGTTTTAATAGGGACAAGCCAAAAGACTACATTTTGCACTGAAATCTATATCTTCATGAAAAGAAGTCATCAGTTTCATTGCAGTTAAATATCTTCATCAGATCTCGATCATCAGTAATCAGCAAAAGAAGCTAAGATCAAGTATATAAAAATCTAAATAACACTAATGACATTCTCCTCTTTGTCCTCCTATGTGGAAGGCTATAGCTTTAGCTCAATGAACAAAGCATGTTCCAATAGGTTGATCTTTATCCAGCATGTATTGTATTCCTTTCTCCAAATTTTGTGACAAATACCATAGATCACAGTGAAGACTAAATGAAGGATAAAAGAGAAAGTTCGTTCAACTTACAGTAGCTCGAGTGATTCCTGGAAGGCAATAATCAGCATGAGGTGTCAAAACACGGCCTTTCTTCACTAAAAACTACAAAATCAGAAATAATGAATATTCCTGAAAATAAAAGAGAAAGGAAGGAAACAGATATACACTTTTTATTTAACACTTTGTTTTCAGAAAGAATGGATTTCTAACTACTAAGAAATGATATTAGATTTTGGGTTATCGATCATTCACAAAACAAAGTGGCATTTCTTCATTCCCTATTAGAACGTTTGGCCTACAGTCAGTCAAGTCTGTATTCACAACTGTAAATGGCCTACCCAGAAGGCAACATATCCACATACAAACTGATAAACAAAGATAAGCTTACAATGTTTGTGGCGTTCGTTTCGGATACATAACCATCTTTGTCAAGCATGATTGCATCATCAGCATTTGCATTATTTCCTTCTATCTGAATCAATCCAATTGAAGATGGTTTTTAAGTTCAAATTCAATTGAAAATAATGAACCATAAAGGTAACCACTATGTCAATAGCCGCGAAGGTAGTTAATACATAATAAATAAACAGCTTACAAAATACATGATTCCTCTCATGACTCGGTAGCAACTAGCAAACAAGAGGCAGTATGAATTTGAAAATATACATCAAGGCATTTACCTACTGCAAACGATGTGTCCCTGCACTGAAACTTCTATAGACCATCATAAACATTAGTCACACAATTCATTATACTATGAGTACTTCCATCAGTTGGGCAATACCTTTGCAAGTATGTTATTGAGCAGGTTATTGTGGTGAATCTTTGAATCCAAATTCTGGTGAAGGAAAAACAATCACAGAAAACTCTGTAAGATACCATGAAAAAAATGCAACTCAACTAATAGCCATAAAGAATGAAACTTTGAATTTTTCAAGTTAAAATTCCGTGACAGTAACTTGTTTATCTTTCAATAGACAACTGATTAATGAGAAAATTGCAAAATCTTACATTTGGTGAATTACGCCGCGTGGTAGCAGTCACCAATGTAATTCCATGTGCATTGTCATACACAGGGGGTTTCCACTCTGGAAGCACTGCCATTCAAAAGAAAATAAATGGTGTATGCATTACAGCGAGGACAAGCTGTTGAGACAGTGCATTATAGCTCCACAGGAAAAACTAAAAGAAATGCATCAGAAAAACCAGAAAACTGTGAAAGAAATAGAAAAAGAGATTAGTGATTCTGTCACATGACACTTTGGAAGTATTCGTTCTGGTATAAGTATGTGTCCACTAGGAAGTCATGACTAGGACTATCTTACCAATTAATGTGCATCCATAGAGATTGAACGATGGACTCATACCAGATGTAACCTTAAAAGAAAATAGGGGAAGAAACTTCAGGAGCTGAGAAGATTAATGACATAAAAATTGCCAGTCATTAAAGTTAAGTTGAATCGAGAAGATTAATGACATAAACTTTGCCAGTCACTAAAGTGAAGATAGTTCATCTTAATTATCACAGCACAAATGATTGCAAATAACCTTCTTCCCGCGTGTAAGTGATAGTCGGATGTGAGCATTATCAAACATTCCATTCCTAATCAGAGTTATAAAGATAGCTTCCTTGACCTGAAATTTGGAGAAAAAAAGGGTTATGAGCATAAGCTTATCCATCTCTTACATGCCCAGAGGCAGAAGGAAACAAACAAGCAACTTTGATTTTCAAGCCACAAGCCTATAGCAGAACCAAATAAGAATAATTAGGCCTTACTTCTTCACGGGTAGGAACATTACTGAACGCGAGAGCCTTTGCAGAGTCAAACAACCTAACAGTGAGAAAAAGAAATCCCAACTCAGAATGTCACATCTAAAAGACAACCTGACTAACGGAACCAGAAATGTTACCACAGCAATTAAGCATTTAGTTGAACAAGATACGCAGTTGACTTTGGACTTTGGTAAAACTTTAGACTCAAAACATGTCATAATTGGTTCAGCATTTTCATGTGCTATTGTAAGTACATTGTTTGTATTAATTAGAAAACCCCAAAGTTACAGTGTTATCCATATAACTGATCATGAAACATCACATAAAGCACAAATGCCAGTTGTTTGCAACAAGTTTGACCTTTCTTCTCAACTAACCTATCCAAATGTTCCTCTAGCTTGAATATCCTTCCACTGTAAACTCGAAGCCCCTCCCACACTGAATCACCACCTTGAACAACCGAGTCAAATACCGAAACCTGGTACAAGTTGCAAGGGACATTCTAAAACAGCAACCTCTAAGGTACAAAATGAGGATCTAAACTCTAAAGTCCAAAAATACATAGTTGGTCTATGATCAAGTACCTTGGCACTTTCACGGGGTAGAATCTCATCGCCAACCCATGCAAGTAGCTTCTCGTTTGCGGGAACGGGGAGATCAGGTTTAGGCAAAGGGCTCTTCAAAAGGTTAGATGGATTCTTCACATGCCGCCTAAGCCAGTTATACAACGGTAGACTTTGCTCCAACAAGTCGTAGAGCGAAAGTGGAAATGGCTGCAAACAAACAAATGAAAGCACAAGTTACGAAACCGAACCTGGAGAGAATATCAATCTGGCAAATAGATGGTTTCTATCAGTTAGAAAAACTTGTATGATCAATAGGAACCACTTTGTGGGTTTCAAACGGGACAATCTGCAGTAATAAGTGCATATACCTCAACCTATTCACAATGTAAACGCATGGAAGCAAATGCATTTGTCCAAAAATATAATATATGCAACCCTGATGATGAAAACACAGTGCAAAAATCAGAGACATACAGATGGATTGCTTCAATGAATAATTTGCCACCAAAAGGATATAGGAAACAGGAATAAATTTTCTGATGTATAAATTTGAGTACCTCAGGATGCTTTCTAGGTGGTGTGAAGCCTGTGGAATTCTGTACACTTTTATACCACAGTGGAGCCCACATGCCATCAAATGGTCTTGGCCCTGCTTCCCATCTGGCCATTGATAAAAAGATTTAGGAAGGGTACAGTCAAAACCATGAGAAGACTTAAGCAAAAAAATACTTGTAATAGTTATAGTAAGGAAAAGCAGCAGTCTTAGTTGGATGAGATTTTTCACTAGAGTTAGACCAAGGAGTAGCAGGTTGGCGCTTCACATGACTATTTACCATTCAGGTAAGGTTTTAATTGAGTTTGATTGCCTTTTACATGAATTTAAATTGGAACACAAAAGAAAGATATGCAGATCAGAACTGGATCACAGTTGCTAACCTAAGCATGGCACCGTCAAAAGGAATATCCAGTTCTTCACAAAGACCACGCAAAGTAGCCTGCATAAACAAAGAATAAGAATTAAAATGAATTAAGACTAAACCACTAGAGAGAGTAATTAGATGTTGATGTGACTCATTATTAATTACCAAATATCACATGTCTGAACAAGATAGTAGAAAGAGACCAAAGTTTTGCAGAAATTAGAAGTTAAATCTATTTTCTCTTCCCAGTGTAATGGATTTCTAGCAAACAGAAATTAGAAGCCGCAATATAGCAGAAGAAATTTTACATCTTAGTAATATGCATTTCTATCTCAAAATCCCATTTTAAGCATCCAACAATCAACACTGGCTCACTGGATCATTGCCATGTCAATTGTCAAGCCATTTTATCCATTGCAATTTTATAACGTTTCACGAGTAGATGATTACCGGAATTTCAACTTTCATGCTGCTATGATGATGTGTTCACAGACAAATGTCAACTGTCCTGGTGAAAATTCCTTCACTAGTATCTACGCATCTTTGTAATTTATGCAGACTAACTTCACAGAGAAAATTAAGCACATTTCGCAAACTGAAACCTCAGGATTTTGTTGAAGGTCTGCTGCATCAATAACAGGTGGAGGCCTTCCCAACTGACAGAGGTCGTTGTATACAGTGACAAGTTCTGTCAAACCAATCTCAAGAAAGGATGGAGGTGCAACCCTTCCTAAAGATGGCTGAAAACACACAAAAGATAGGAAAAGGGAAAGATTAGTGACCTGATAAAAAAAAGCTCCACCCTTTTAAGGATATGTTCACAATTAGTTGACTGCAGAATCTCACCAATATATTAAGAGGATTACGCAGTAATATAAAGTGCTTTCCTTTCTTCACCAAATCATCTGGCAGTCCAGGTACACGGTGCTTTGCTATATGCTGTAGACAGAAGAAAGATAAGTGAATAGCAATAGCTCACTATCAAAAAGCTCAATTAATTGCAGTATAGCAGTAAATGATATCTGTCCTGTTGGATGCTTCAAGTTGATGAGAACCAAGCC
The DNA here is from genome assembly GCA_028386065.3 of Turnera subulata. Taxonomy (NCBI): domain Eukaryota; kingdom Viridiplantae; phylum Streptophyta; class Magnoliopsida; order Malpighiales; family Passifloraceae; genus Turnera; species Turnera subulata. The sequence continues at coordinate 20,565 of JAKUCV010001350.1, forward strand.
AAGTAAGGATTATATTAGAATAATATAAAACGCAGTTCTTCAAAGAAAACTTATAATAGAGTTTATCACATTTTCCTATAGTTGGCCTATGACTGGTGGGAAAGTTTGGACATTACCTTACAAAATCTGTACTTTTTTGCGCCAGGACCAAAAATTATCTCCTTCACAACCTTATTTCCATCAGATTCCTGTTTTTTAGACAAAAAATGAGAATTTCAGTTCCATGCAAGCGAAAATTGAAACGAAAGTAGAAGACAAAAAATTGAACAAGCAAAATACTACATGTTAAATATTGTGTTTGCAATTGGAAAGACTTTCAATGTTAAAAGTGGTGAAGAACATAGCCACTGCAGGATCATTCTAGGCCAGTGAAAGAAATCTAGAAAGCCTTGGCCTCGTGGACTAAAATCCCCTATAGTCTCCAGTTGTACGAAACCAGGGTCACGTTAGGAACCCAGATTGCAGAAAAGGATCAGAACTATAACAGATGCATTTAATGAGGATGAAAAGTCTTTGGAGGTCTCTGTCCCATTGACAAGTGACTGCTATTATGTGTATCAGAATTCATGCATGTGACAGTCTTTTAATGCATTATCCTGCAAAACAAGAATTACAGGATTTGTATGACAATCATCCATATGCTATTTACAATGATTCAGTGTTCTTGTAACTTGAACTTGTCATCAAATAACTTGAATTACAGAAGTTCTATAACAACTTAAACTAGAGAAAAGTGCAACTTCTAGTGAAAATGTGTTCATTGTGTGACTGTCATGTGCAACTACTTGGTTCTATAATTAGTATACCATTTTGGATAAAAGCTCCTCTCTGTATGGCCTTTCAACCCCAGTGATCTTTAGGTAATGAGCGTACAAAGGCTCATCAATCACTTCCGTGTCATCCCTCTGAATGTAATACAACCCTCGCATAAAGAATTTTAGCAGTTTAGACTAAAGTATTTTCATATGAAAAATCCATTACAGAAAAAAAAAAAAAAAAGGCAGAAGTTTTATCTCACTATGGGGATTTCCAATTCACAGAGACAATAAATAGAGGTTTAAGACATATACCAGCATATTGAATTTTCTCATTCCTTCATTGTTTCACAAGTGTAACAGGGAAACAAAGAAAACTAATTTCACATAAATTAATAAAGCTGAGTATATATCGGTAGTGACAAAATTCTATACGCTGAACCTTTGAACGCATACACATCATCAGCCAGGACATAAGAGTTGTAGCTTCACAAAAAAAAACTTGCTCTTCCTATAGAATCACATATTTTTCAGGTTTCATTAAAGTTTCTCCAACATCCATTCCACCAACAAACAAGAAAACAGAACAGAACAGGGGAGGAGAGAAGATTAAGAAACCTGAGCAAAAGAGTACATAAGGCTGGTACTAAGTGATCTTGGAGCAGACCAAGCATGGATCACCTCCACCTCATCTTGCTTTCCCCCTTCTACCATTTCTCTGTTGAAGCTCCTCCTCACACAACTCTCTCTCTCTCTCTGTGGGTTTGTGCCTCACGAGATAAACCAGTGACTGACTGAACTGTTCAGTGGGAGACTGGTGGAGAGCTTGCTTAGTAGTGTACATATACGGACAAGGAACACTTGTCAATGAAAAAAATCCTCATGAAACTGTTCAGTTTGAGACTGATGAGAGCTTTGCATAGTAGTGTACGTATACTGACAAGGAAACACTTGTCAATGAGTATGATCGTGAGTGGAGTTGGCTTGGGTTACGTTTTCAGACAATGTATTTACCAGTTTTGGTTTTACGTTATGCCTTTTTTCTGTGTCTTTTTGTCAGAATATGGTAGGTCATTGCCCACAGATACTAATGTCCCAAAGTCGGATTTTTACCGTATGAAGAAGTGTAGTTGATGGTAAATTTCTGTATCGACTAGAAAAGAAGTGTACACAGTTGATGATAAAAAAGTAATGGTAAATATCAACAGTAACCTTATCTAAGAGCTGAATAGTACATTGATTCCTGGCCTCTAATATTGGGAATAGAATGCCAACAAAGTCATGAGAGGGAAACGCTATTGTGAGCACTGTCCCATTGGTAGCTGTGTCTATGAGCTCTATATGGGTGCCTTTGGAATGTGGGTCTGGGACAGGCGTGAGGGGACAAGGGACAAGGGGTTGTGGGCATCCGGCTCATGTGGAAGCAGGAAAAGGAAGGGCGGACCTGGTGCTAATGAGGCGTTGTGGGCATTGACTGACGCTGTTATGCGTGGTTTCGAGACTCAAGGTGTGCACATGAGTAACATTGCTGCTGCAATCAGGGGGAAGGATTCGCCACATGCTTTGGGCGACGAGCTGAGAAAAATGGGGATCGGGGCCTCTGATGTCGTGAAGGTGGTGATGGCTATGGGTCGACAGCCTGAAGTTGCACCGTATTTCTGGGAGCTGGATGCAGAACAGAAGGTTGAGTTTGTCGCATGCCTTCTAGGGAAGTAATTTGGGTTGCCAATGAGTAGGTGCTGCTGTTTTTGGTGCAGTGAACATTAGTATATATCACAGTAGCCTACTAACTTATTAGGAGATTAGGAATTAACCCTTCTAGTGAGTCATGGCTTCATGCATTTTGTAGGTATTACTTATAATGTGATGTTAATCACATGTGTCACCCTCTATGGTGAATGACAGTCGCAGGAACGTATGGCATTTGCTTGCATTTAGTTTTCAAGTAGTAATCAGTTGGATGTTTGCGTGATGAATGGTTGTTGCTTGCATTTTGGTTGCCTAGTTTGGTGACCCTTCATTCTGAATGCCATTGGTTTGTGTTGCTTCTATGTGCATTCTGGTTTTGGATATGTTTTCCTATGGGCATCATTTGGTATGGTTTTATTTGTAGGTGTGAACTATGGGCAAGTATAAGTATTATGTAGTGTATAACGGGAGACGCAATGGTGTGTATGACAATTGGGATGATGTTAAGTTGCAAGTCGATTCATTCCCGCATGCTAGGTTCAAGGGTTTTAAAACATTACAAGAAGCACAGGTTGCATATGTGCTAAGTGAGCAAAGATGGGTGCATGATAATGCTCATATTTTCGAGGACACTCCGGCAGCCCCGAGTGCGAATAATTTTGCACCTTCAAACATACCAGTGCAGAAGGACAAGGGCAATTTCGAGGACTTGAGAGTTGCATTGCAGGGTAATGTCAAGTATGCAGACTTGGTGAAAATCGGAATTGGGTTTATTTTAGCATTATTAGTCATGGTCATTGTCAAATACTTGTAATGGGTAATTCAACGTATTACAAGTAGGTTGTCGGATACTTGTCTTAACTATGAAATGTATCAATCCGACCTTCAAAACTTATATTACGAAAGATCTCCATCGCTATTATTCTTGTTCTTGTGCCTATCATTTGCCAAACGTACACTAACAGGGTAATCTATGAAGGATGTCTTAGCCTATCAAATACACTTGTGTATAACATAGTATACAAATTAAGTGAAATCAAAGTCCATTAAATATAGTTGAACTCTCAATGAATGGAGTAATAAAATTGAACAAATATATGAAGGCAATTGTATCATGGACGTTATACCATCTAATTTTAATGTCGTCCAATTGCATCACATAGTCAATGCTCAATCATTTTTTCGATTACTTACCCATTTAATTTATTTCTATATAAATTGCAAACTCAAAAAAAATTCAAGATCAGTCATAAATATGTGTTTGAAATGTAGAAATTTTTTTTATTACCTAAACATTACCAAATATTCCAAATGTTGTTGTGAATAAAATGGATATAGTATCTCTAAATTATATTCATCCATTCAGCCTTAAAAATCAAAATATTCCACAGTTAACCACTCTTTCCAGCACCAAGGGCAATATTGACATTACTGCATTTAGTCCCGAGCTCTGTACAGCTAACCAAACATAATTCAGCACAACAGTCCCATTTAATGTCCACCATACCAAACGCTACATTGGACAGTACAATTGTCCAGTCTAGTCCCGTCCAGTCCAGTCCAGTCCAGTATCGTCCAGTCCCGTCCAGCGTACCAAAGGCACCCTATATGTACGGGACATAGTCCCCATTGTCTGCCTTATTACATCCCAAACTCAACCCATTATTTAATAGATTTTTCTGATTTTTTTTAGAATCTCTCTCTACTCTTTCCATTTCGGAACTATTAACAAAATCTCAAAGGAGATAAGTGGATATTGGACTATTCATTTAATACCATAACACACTCACTTTTCTTTATAACAAAGTCACTATCCAAGTTTTTTTTAGAATGATTGTGGCCATATCTGACCAGGAAGTTGGATTTTCTTGGATTTTCCAATAAAAATTAGAAGAGGAAGATGCCATTAAGATCAATGGGATGATCTTTACAGGTGAAACCAACTGGATTGAGAGTTTTCGTGTTGGCTTGGACAATTATAGATGTCGAATATGTGTCTGCATAAATGAACAAAGGATCTGATGAGATTCTTTGAGTGGGAAGATTGACTGCATGATCTTGGTTGAATCAGGTACTTTCTCAACAGACCCTAACATCACAAAAACTAGATTCTCTTTCAGGTCAAGCAAAGAAGCTTGAACATGATCTTTCAAGAAAATTAGAAGTGGTCCAAGATGAGTTAGTCCAAACTCAGAGAAATGTTGGAACCATTCTCTGAGACTTCCTATTGTTCTGGTGATGAATTCCTTTAAAGCCCAGAACACGCAAGGCGAGACCTTCTTAAGCCCAAACCATAGGGCGATTTTGTCTTTGGCTGATTCACTTGTTGTGCTTGGAAGATTGGGAAATACATATTATCTGTATTTTCGTTGTCTTCAGAGAGATCAAATTCTGTGGAGGACAGATCTGAATGCTTCACAACAAAAACAGTGTCTTCCATTGGTTCTTCAGTTTCTGAGAAGAGTGACTCGACTGTAAGAGCTTATCTCTACGCTCCTCATAATCGGTTGGAGCATCTGTTAATGCAAAAATTTTCTGGAAAAATGAAGAGTTTTTTACCTAAAGCCAAATGGAGACATAGACTCCAAGAATTTCAAGCTTGGGTAGATAAAGAAGTCATCACAACCTCATACCGAACATGCTCTCAAGGCCAACATGAAAGCCCTCAATCCAGTTGGTTTCACCTGTAAAGATCATCCCATTGGTTTTAATGGCATCCTCCTCTTCCAATTTTTATTGGAAAATCCTAGAAAATCCAGCTTCCTGGTCAGATATGGCCATAAACCCAGTTGGTTTCACCTGTAAAGATCATCCCATTGATCTTAATGTCATCTTCCTCTTCCAATTTTTATTGAAAAACCCAAGAAAATCCAGCTTCCTGGTCAGATATGCCACAAACCCATGAATCTTTGGGAACGATGAGTTGTCTATTTCCACAATAAAGTAAAAATTTACTAGATAAAATTTAAACTTCTTGATTCCATATTTGACTGCAAGGAGTTCCTTGTGTGTAGAGTGATAATGGAGTTCTGCATTGACAATTGTAGGTGTCGAATCTGTGTCTGCATAAATGAACAAAGGATCTGATGAGATTCCTTGAGTGGGAAGATTGACTGCATGATCTTGGATCTTAAAACTATGAAAACACCTCAGCTCACCAGATCTACTACATCAGTCACCCCCTCACTCACTTCACCCATTACTATTCCAGATAATGCTAGATCCTCCATTACAAATAAAATAGATCATCTAATAGAAATTACCCACATCCTAGAAGAAGCTAGGGTTGAAGATTCTCTTCTACCACTAGTAAATCCATACACAGTTTTCAAAAAATGATCCATCTCTCGCTCTATTAGAACAATAATTTCTAATAGACGCCATGCAGTGAAGGAGTATGTCCAGTCATCCAAACTGTCTCAGTGTACGTTGAGCTCTTCAATTGCTGAACAGTATGTAACTTTGGAAATTCCACAGGAGTTTATCATGCAGTGGAAAAGGCAGCACTTTTCTCACCTCCATCTAGGAGCCATTCGACTTGTCTTCTCATATCATGGAAGAAAAAGGTTACCAGTAACAGCAAGACTATCATTATTAGATATAAGATATCTACGCTATAAAGATGTTGTGATTGGTACAGTCCTGACTACTCAGAATACTGGGAGCATAGTTCTTACTTTCTTCCCAAATTTTAACATGTCCTTGAATGACCCTCACTTGGGCCAAGCACTGAAGATTCAAGTCCAGATTATTGGAGCCGAACAAGTAGCGAATGCAATTACAGCCACACTATATCATCAGTTGGTCTATCGCCTCCAAGATCATGCAGTCAATCTTCCCACTCAAGGAATCTCATCAGATCCTTTGTTCATTTATGCAGACACAGATTCGACACCTACAATTGTCCAAGCCCCAAGACAGCTTTTAAAGGAACAACTTTCTAAGCTAATCCCTTTAGAATAGGTCACAAATTATGAAAATTTCCATCAGCAAATCCAACCTGTCCTGAATCCACATTTGCTAGACAAAGTGATGGTACTGTCCGTATTATCTTCTCTCACCCAGGAACATCCTCTACTGAAGTCTTTCACTCTTGCATGATTCAACCGGTTTCCTCTCACAAAAAAGACAAAATACCTGTGTCCTCTTTTCGATCAGATGGTTCCAAAGTCTATGTTTTTCACGTAGATGGACATTTCATTTGGGACACGGATCCATCTATGTGTGAAGCTGGATGCAATTGTGCCAATGAATTCTATGACTCTGATGAAGATTACACTCTTCTTCCATCAAAGCCAAGAAGAAAGAAACATCATTCCCGATGCAAACCGCATCCTGGCCCCTAGAAAGCTCCTTCTGGGTCATTAAAGCCATAGAAACTTCATGAAGCCATTGCAAATGCCCCCCCTTTGGACTTTTACAAAAGAGCTTTGGAGATTCTTGAAGAAGAAAAGATTTACAAGTCCAAACCTTGTGCTACTCTTGCAAGGACCGAAATCCCTCCTCAATCACCTATACCATATATGATGTTCAAACCAACTGAATTTCCTCCTCTAGAGCCACGTTCAGACTTTCAAACAAAGAGGTCGTTTAAGCCTTTTTGTTCTCAACAACAAGTCTGCCCAGACGGTCAGTTGGCCTCTCTAAGCCAAACTGAAGAAGTTCTAAATTGGCAATCACAAAACTTGACTGCTCAGACTCATCTACTTCAACATATTAATTCAAAGGTTGATCAGGTTCATTCTCAACAGACCCTGACATCACAAAAACTTGATTCTCTTTCAGGTAAGTAAAGAAGCTTGAACATGATCTTTCAAGAAAATTAGAAGTAGTCTAAGCTGAGTTAGCCCAAGCTCTTCAAACCAGCCAAAACTTTTACGATCCTTTTGTGGTCTAGAAAGAAGCTGAAGTAAAAAGGCTAGAAAAAGAGCTGGATGATGCTAGAAGATAGCTTGCTCAAAATCAGAAAGAACAACAAAGAAGTTCATCTCCTCCCCTATTCTCTTTCTCTGATCAAGGGCAAACCTCATTTTTTAATCCCACTCTATCTTTCTCCCCAAGAACCACAAATATCCCACACAATTTCAGATCTATGATTTCTATATTCCCACCTGAACCTCCTGCCTCACGGTGCCAGTCTCGGCGTTCTCCTTCTCCCCGTGACTCACATAGAGAAGGCAAAGCACCATATAATCCATCATTCATGATCAAACATCCATTACCAAACATCTTAATTACCCCTTCCTACAGTCCAATTTTCTCCAATACATCAGTATCTGAGGATACAGAGTCTTCTATCTCTGAATCAGCCTTTTGCAGATATTACACAAATACTTATGGCTAACAACACATCAGGACCACCAAATACAACTCCAATTTTAGAAGACACACACATGTCAGGAACAATCCCTGTTGGATCAAATGGTCCATTTGAATTTCCGGATCATAAGTCCTCATCTAGAGGACCGTGGTTTACCTTTGATGACATTCCTAAAGCCAAATGGAGACATAGACTCCAAGAATTTCAAGCTTGGGTAGATAAAGAAGTCATTACAGGCAACAACTTATTCTGTGCTTTAAAGGAATTCAACACCAGAACCAGGAAGTCTCAGAGAATGGTTCCAACATTTCTCTGAAATACATGTAAGGCAATTCTACATGAGCCCTACCTCATCACAAGCCATGTTCCACATACATACTGAATTTTTAGGAGAATTCATTGACGAGGCTTAGAAAGACTGAATATCATCAGAGGAAATGCTGCTCAATGGAGCTATCAGATTTACAAAACATGCCTCTATCATGACCAAGCTATATTATCCACTAGGCGCAACTCCGGAGCATAAAGAAGTATTCTTGGCCTCATTTCCTGAGATGTTACAGGTTAATCTTCACAGTGCACTCTCAAGTGGCAGTGAGACTATGCAAAGAGTCAGTCTTGGACGACTATACCAGTTGATTCTCAAAACTAGAGAAACCATTTGTGATAATCAACAAATGTTCCAAGCGTTTGCAGCAAGAGCAAAAGAGCTCAGACCCGTTTACAACAAGTCTTACTTGAAGATCAAATGCAAAAACAAACATTGTTCTTGCTCCCGCAAAATCAACCCATTTTTGACAGGTATGAGAATTACTCTACCAAGCAAAACAAGTCCAAAAAGAAGTTCGATCGGAGACGATTTTCATCCAAATTACGGTATTACTGTAAGAAAGGAAAGAGAGGAAAGAAAGGTAACAGATGCTTTATTTGTGGGAAAAATGGACATTTTTCAAAACATGCCCCCAACAGCCAGCAAAGTCAGCAAAGTTAGTCCAACAAATCCATCGAAGTACCCATATAGACCTGGAAGCAGCAGACATCGAGTCGCTCTTCTGAAAAACTGAAGAGCCAATGGAAGACACTATTTTTTGTTCTGAAGCATTCAGATCTGTCCTCCACAGAATCTAATCTCTCTAAATACGACAAAAATACAGATAACATGTACTTCCCAATCTTCCAGGCACAACAAATGAATCAGCCAAAGACAAAGTCCCTTTCCATCAAACTGCAACTCCTCCCTTCCAAATATGATAAACCAATTACGGTGATCGCATTTTTAAATACTGGTGCACATAGGAGTTTTCTCAATCCAAAGATTCTTCCTCTAGAAGCATGAGACAGAAAAAAATAATACTTTTAGGCAGCTAATGGAGAAATCTTCCAAACCACTCTGATTACACGAAGACCCATTGGAATACAGTTCTTCCCAGGATGTACTGTTTGGTCCAAAGTACACGGCACCAGCCATCCAGAAAAAAGATTTGTTAATTGGATTTGACATTATCCAAAAGGCAGCAGACCTTCAAATCCTTTCTCAAGGGTTAAAGTTCAAGAGACTCTTTACACCTTATACTTCACTCTAGAAAGTTTTTGCATTAACAGATGCTCCAATACATTATGAGGAGCTTAAAGATAATCTCTTGCAGTCTTGTGCAGACAGTCATTCCCAGTTCAAACATCCATGTCCTTTTTGGATAAATGAAGAGTTTTTATAACTCTTCCGTTCAAGCTTAATGAAGATATCAATCCAACCAAGACGTCTCATCCTGATATGACACCTACAGATTTACTGCTTGTAAGAGAAGAATGTTCACAACTCTTGTAGCAAGGTCTTATTGAGCCTACTAAGTCTGAGTGGGCTTGTCAAGCATTTTATGTGGAGAAACCAATAGAGAAATTAAGAGGGAAAAAGAGGTTAGTCATTGATTACAATCCTCTAAATCATTTCCTTCGAGATGATAAGTTTCCCATTCTAAAGATAGACACTATGCCACTGCATCTCAAAGAAGCATGTGTCTTCTCAAAGTTCGATTTAAAATTTGGATTTTGGCAACTGGGCATTGACCCAAAAGACAGTTACAAGACGGCATTTTGCATTCCAGATGCTCAATACCAGTGGACGGTTATGTCGTTCGAGTTAAAAGTGGCACCTTCCATTTTTCAAAAGGCCAAGGTTAAGATATTTCAGCCCATCTTTCACAGTGCTTTGATTTACATAGATGACATTCTACTTTTTTCAAAGACAAAGGAGGACCATCTCCTTCTCCTCTCGCAGTTCCACCAGATCGTTCAGGAATATGGCATTATGCTTTCTAAAAAGAAGAGCATTATTAGCCAAGAAGAAATTGATTTCTTGGGCAGGCACTTCAATAAAGGTTATTATCAGCCTGGGCCCACATCACATAAGAACTGCTCAACTTCCCAGATGATAACCTGACACAGAAGCAGATTCAACAATTTTTGGGTACAGTGAATTATGTCTGTGACTTTATTCCTAAAGTTACATGCTACACCAGCCAACTTTCTAAGATGCTTAAGAAAAATGCCCCACCTTGGGGACTGGAGCAAATAATAGCTTTCAAAGAACTAAAGAAGATAGCCCAGGACTCCCCTCCACTAAAGATTCCATCTAATGACACCCGAATCCTCCAGACAGACGCAAGTGATGAGTACTGGGGAGCAGTACTCCTATAAGAGATTGATGGGAAACGACACTACTGCGGCCATGCAAGTGGCAACTTTTCCAATGCAGAACTCCATTATCACTCTACACACAAGGAACTCCTTGCAGTCAAATATGGAATCAAGAAGTTTGAATTTTATCTGGTAAATTTTCACTTTATTATGGAAATGGACAACTCATCATTCCCAAAGATTCTTCATTTTAAGAACAAGAGAGTACCAGACAAATAGTTACTCAGATGGAAACAATGGTTTGACAAATATGACTTCTCAGTGAGGCATATAAAAGGAGATCACAACTTCATACCGGACATGCTCTCAAGGCCAACATGAAAGCCCTCAATCCAGTTGGTTTCACCTGTAAAGATCATCCCATTGGTCTTATTGGCATCCCCCTCTTCCAACTTTTATTGAAAAACCCCAGAAAATCCAGCTTTCTGGTCAGATATGGCTACAAACTCAGAAATAATACTCCTTGTCTTGGCTCAAAAGAAGAAACTTGATGTCTTCATCATTCGGCAATATGCCAGAAATGTCATGTTCCAGTTTCTGACCAATTTCCTCGCATACCAAGGAGCATACTTTTCCAACAACATTTCATCCCAATTCTTTCCTAATCATCCGTTCAGACGGATCAGTATTGTCTACATCCACAGCTTTTCAGATGATGAGCTGTGGTACAACTGGTGCCTGTTAACTACAAATTATGGCCTCCTACGTCTCAAAGCTTTAGACGTGTTTGAACACTAAATGGATTTAGATGCACAAGGTTCAAATCAATGGACACTCTTGCGATGGTTTGCCCCACTTCATCAGTGGAGAACCTGGCTCAAATCAGCTTTAGATGAAACAGAAGACCACCTTCGTCCACAACTGTGTATCCTATTCACAGCATTCTAACCTTATCAGGGATATCCTCCAACTCCTCATCCAGTAGTCACTCCATGAAAAAGGTACACCACAATAGAGCCACCTCAAGAGCTGTTAAAAGAGGCATGGCAATAACTCTGTGTCATTAATGGCTATAATCCAGACTGGGACAAAAGGTCCAACACCATAGTTATGATCCCATTGTCACCAATTCCTCCAGATCCAATCAGATTTCAAGACTCATAAAATCTATATTCCCAGATCTCTTGTGCATATGACAATGTCTTCCAAAATATTAAAGAAGAAGACAACCAACTTCGCAGGGAAAATGAAGAGTTTGATGCACTGAATAATGCACGTGATATGAATGATGACAGTTGTCTTGATCTTGATGATGTCATGCGTGATGACTGGCCAAGTAGTTTCTATGACTCGGATAAGGATTACAATCTCAGCCCTAGTCATGAGCCAATCAACAAATAAGCTTTTCCAAAAGCTTATCAGAAATCTTATCAAGCTTAAAGTATTTTAACGTGTTGTAATAATGGTGTTAGAAACACCACGTGAATGCTGAGTCATTGTGTGTCAAGACCTTTGTTTAAAGTCAGTGTCATTGGGACCCAATGTTCCCATTAGTTGTGTCGTTAGAAGCGACCCCCAACCTCTATAAAAGGATTCTCAAGATGTAAGAAGGGACATCTCGGTTTCTCCAAGTTTCCCTTACTTGTGAAATAAACTATGAATTTCTAAGTAAGATCTCTTTCTGTTCTTGAAAAGTTCTCAGTTATTAACTATGTCAATCTTTTTCCTTGTTATCCTTGTTACGGTCTTTCTATGATTATACAGGCAAGGCACTAGAGAGGCTTGAGACAAAATCGCCCCATGGTGTGGGCTTGAGAAGGTCTCGCCTTGCGTGTTTGCCGTTTAATTATGGGAGGCTCCCGACGACCTGTGGTGAATTCTCCTAAAAATTCAGTATGTATGTGGAACATGGCTTATGATGAGGTAGGACTCATGCAGAATTGCCTTTTGACAGGTATGAGAATTACTCTACCAAGCAAAACAAGTGCAAAAAGAAGTTTAATCGGATACGGTTTTCATCCAAATTACGGTATTACCGTAAGAAAGGAAAGAGAGGAAAGAAAGGTGATAGATGCTTTTGTGGGAGTGCCATTAGATGGAATTTTTAGTGGAGGGGGGGTCCTCGGCTATCTTTTTTAGTTATTTGACAGATGTTGTTTGCTCCAGTCCCCCTTTTCCACTGCATGATAAACTCCTGTGGAATTTCTAAAGTTACACACTGTTCAGTAGTTGAAGAGCTCAACGTGCACTGAGATAGTTTGGATGACTGGACATACTCCTTCATTCTCCATGGAAAAGGTACACCGCAATGGAGCCATCTCAAGAGCTGTTAAAAGTTAGACAAGCTAGAAAAAAATAACATTTCCAAAATGAGTGTTCCTTTACACTCAAGAGTGCATGTAGGTACTCTGATTATGTATACAATTGAGAGATTTTTTGGATCAAAAGTGAGGTGAATTCGGGCTCCCATATTGTTTATGACGGCTTAAGTAATATTTTGCTCAAAAGTTTAACTTTAAAGTTATTTAATAGCTAATTATTTAGTGTTTATATGCTCAATTGCTTAAGGTCTCTCCCATTTTCTTCTAATATGAGATTTGAGTCATCAGAATAACATATTTCATGTCTTATATTTAATCTTGATATTTACAAATAAAGGGACAAAGACACATATGAAAAGAGTTTTTTGAATGAATGTTGATTTTGTCACGACGCTTATGTAGCTATACACTAAGGCTATGTTTGGTACACAAGGAATGGGAATAGTAATAGGAATGAGAATCCTATTCTATTTTGTTTCATTTTGTTTCACTCACTATAAACAATCTTGCTTTAGTACTTATATCTTAAATTATTGCCGCTCTAGTACTTATGTCTTAGATTATTGCCAACCAAATAACAAAATTATTCAAATTCCGTTTCTATTCCGATTTCATGTGATAAATGATTAGGATTCCGTTTTTATTCTCATTTCCGTTTTTATTCTCATTTTATGTGATACCAAACAACAAAATGATTAGGATTTCGTTTCTATTCCCATTCCAAGTGATACCAAACATAGCCTCATTGTTTAGAATCATAAATGTGACGAGTGTCCAACAATTGAAGCTCGATCGCAACAACTTGCTTCATCCCCAACCCAAATTATTTGCCAGAAATTGAAACCTCCAAATCTTCGTTCAATCTTCACATACAACCCACATGAGGTGTCCATGAGAGTTTAAACCAACAAATAGTGGATAAACAGTGAGGGTCATCAGACTTAGCCAAAAAAGCATTACATAACTTGCCATTATTATCAAATAAAATAGTGATAACATAAGACCCTAGTCAGTCACCAAGAGTAAGGAAAGAAATCTGTAGCCTGCAACATATACTGACAGAGACAGGTTATACTCTGACTGTAATTCCAAGAATGCAATTCCACTCCAAATTTTCATTTTCAACCTGCAAGCTTCAACCAATAATATTAATCTTTGGATCAATGAACTAGTTGTTGAAACTGAGAAAACGTGAGACAGGACAGCTTTTGTACCTTCAACTAGCTATGTTATCACTCTCCTGGTAGGATGGAATGGGCACTCCTGAGGCTTTTGTCAGCTTCTTGTAAGCGTTTTGTATCCTCCGGGTCACAACACCTACTTTTCCGTCAGCAACCTCGCGTCCATCAATCTTGACAACCTGGTAAAGGAAATTGATAAACATGTAAGATCATTCATAAAATGAGAAACTGTGGTTTGTCGTTAAGGCTTGGTATTTGGCACACATTTGAAAAGTGATTCCATCCTGAATGAGATACTTGTTGGGGGAAAAAATGGAACAACAAGTTCCACACATTGTTAAATGTGATGCCCCTCAACCTCAAATATCTGCATTCTGTCTCTCGTTGTGCCAGTCATGAAGAACATGGTATTGCAAGCTATTAATGCAGCTCCTCCTCGAAGTAGCAGAACACAAGAATAGCTCACAATTATACTAAAAGCCTAGGCAATACAACTCATTAAGGGTACATTATATTTGGATGGTGTAAACTATATATATCAAAAAGAAGCTGCTTACCGGGGTAAGTTCTCCCATTGTTCCTGTCGTCCAAACCTAGATACCAACTCTCCCATTAGTACAACAAATAGATGAAGTAACATAAGATTGGTTTTGAAGCTTAAAATTTTATTTTCAGGAAACAACAGTAAGATGAAGATTGCCAAATTTGTGTCTCGCAAGTGGCCCATGACCAACATTAAGCACTCCATCTTCGAATTTCGTAAGTGTACAAAATCATATGGGATTTACTTTTCGCCAGAGAATGCAGTAAAGTTACCTCATCTGCAGTATGAAACTCTGACAAACTAATTCTTCGCTCCTCTAGGACCAAGTTTTCTTGTACCACCAAATCCATGACCTGAAAACTCCAACACAAATTAGTAACATCTCACCCAAAGTCTAGTTATCCTTTCTGAAAATGGTAATTTGTGAATGCCTAAGGTTTCATCATTTTCCCAACAACACCAAAAAGTATAAAACAAAACCAATTCAAAAAGTTAAAAGCAGAGCAGACAGAACCTGCTGGACCATCATGATGTAAAACATAAGCAAAATGTACATTATATCAAAAAAAAAAAAAGCAAAATTATCGGGAAAAAAAAAAGCAAAATGTAATCTGTGGTTGTGTTTTCACATTTAATTGAGTCTATATGTCTAAGAGAGACAAGTCAAAAGCACTCAAACTCAAACATGTATCTTCATGAAAACTAAGGATCAGTTTCATTTCAGTCAATATCTTCATCTGTAATCGGTATAAGAATCAAAGATCAAGTATGAAATCTGAATAATATTAATGACATTCTCTTCTATGTCCTACTGTATGGAAGGCTATAGTTTTAGTGCAACAAACTAAGCATGTTCAACTATGTCGATGATGTATGGCATTCCTTTTTCCTAATTTCATAACAAATACAATCAATTTCCTGATTTCCAAGGGAAGACTAAACAAAGGAACAAAGAAGAAAGTCTGTTCAACTTACAGTGGCTCGAGTGATTCCAGGAAGGCAATAATCAGCATGAGGTGTAACAACGCGGCCTTTCTTCACTAAAAACTGCGAAATCAGAGACAATGAGTATTCCTGAAAAGAGAAGAACTAGGAAGAAAACAGATATACACTTTTAAAAATACATTTATCATTTTGCTTTCAGAGTGAATGAAATTTCCAACAATTCAGGAAGAATATTAACATTTTGGGTTACAAGTAATTCACAAAGCCAGTGGCATTTCTTCATTCCTATTACAACATTAGGCCAATAATAAAGTAAGTGGAGTCTCTATTCAAAACTTAAGGAGCTCCAGCGATATTCGATGTCAATAGCCAATCCATAAGGTAACATAAGCTTACAATGTTTGTTGCATTCGTTTCGGAGACATAACCATCCTTGTCAAGCATGATTGCATCATCAGCATTTGCATTATTTCCTTCTATCTGTATCAATCCAAGTGAAGACGGTTTAAAATTCAAATTCCATTGAAAATATTGAAGCAAAATATAGCCACTAGATCGACAGCCACCAAGGTAGTTAGTACACAATAAACTGCTTGCAACACGGATGATGTCTCACATGACCCTGTGACATCCACAGCAGGCAGTAAACATTTACAAGTTTGTATTAAAAATTTTACCTACTGCAACTGATGTTTGCCTGCACTGAAACTTCTACTCATCAATTATCATAAACATGAGTTCACGCAAATGATTAGAAGTGAGTACTTCCATTATTAGTAGGGAAATACCTTTGCAAGTATGTTATTAAGCAGGTTATTGTGGTGCATCTTTGAATCCAAATTCTGGTGAAGAGAATACACAGAAAACTCAGTAAGATAGTACGAAATCTAAAAAACTCATTAGGAACAAATGCAACTGGAGTAATAGCTATAAGGAATCCAACTTCTCATGTATCACACAGAAATCCCAGTGGCAGTATCTTGTTTATCTTTCAACAGAAAACTGACCGATGAGCAAGAAAGAAGTGCAAAATCTTACATTTGGTGAATTACGCCTTGTGGTAGCAGTTACCAGTGTAATACCATGTGCATTGTCATAGACAGGAGGTTTCCATTCAGGAAGCACTGGCATTCAAATGAAAAGAAACAGTGCATGCGTTAGAAGAAGCTGAAGAACACAATAATCTGATGCCTAGTCCCTCATGCAGAGAAAGACAGGTTATTGAGATAATGCATTACAGGTAGCCATCCACAGGAAAAACTATAAGAAATAAAACAGATACCGAAGAGTGAGACACTACTAACTCCATCCCAACACATTTTGGAATTATTGATTCAGGTACAAGCATGCATCCACAAGGAAGTCGCGACAAGAAATGTCTTACCAATTAAGGTGCATCCATAGAGATTAAATGATGGACTCATGCCAGATGTAACCTGAAAAAAAATAACCAAAGACACTTCAGGTCTTAAGAGCGTTGATCGAAATGAAAATAACATCCAAAAGTCAAGTCCGTTCAATTG
Organism: Turnera subulata; assembly: GCA_028386065.3. Classification (NCBI taxonomy): domain Eukaryota; kingdom Viridiplantae; phylum Streptophyta; class Magnoliopsida; order Malpighiales; family Passifloraceae; genus Turnera; species Turnera subulata. Next base: position 37,477 of record JAKUCV010001350.1, read on the forward strand.
AATTATCACTGCACAAATGATTGCAAATGACCTTCTTCCCACGCGTAAGTGATAGACGGATGTGAGCATTATCAAACATCCCATTCGTAATCAGAGTTCTGAAGATAGCTTCCTTCACCTGAAAAAAGAAAAATTAAGTTACAAACATGAAGTGATCCAGCTCTAGATGCCTAGAAGCAGAGGAAACAGAACAAGCAACTTTGAGTACAAGCCAAAAGCCTATAGCAAAACCAAGTACGATTAAGCACTTACCTCTTCACGGGCAGGAACATTACTGAAAGCGAGAGCCTTTGCAGAGTCAAACAACCTAATAGTGAGAGAAAAAAAATTCCAAGTCAGAATGTTAGCAGTTCAGATCTAAAACTTGAAATGTTAATCAGAAGAACCCTTTACAACCATTAAGCATTAAGATGAAGAACATTCAAACAGTGTTGTCTTTGGACATTGGGAAATTTTAGTGTTACAACATGTCACATATCACTGTTTCTAGTGAAATTTATGCCCCAAAGTTACAAGAATTGTTTGCCACAAGTTTGACCAACCTATCTAAATGTTCCTCGAGCTTGAATATCTTTCCACTGTAAACTCGAAGCCCCTCCCACACTGAATCACCACCTTGAACAACCGAGTCAAATACAGAAACCTGAAACAAGTCACAAGCGCGCATGCTTAAACAGTAACTCTAAACAATTCATATATAGTTGGTGTAGGATCATGTACCTTGGCACTTTCACGGGGTAGAATCTCATCGCCAACCCATGCAAGTAGCTTCTCATTCGCAGGAACAGGAGGAGCAGGTTGAGGTAAAGGGCTCTTCAAGAGGTTAGTTGGCTTTTTCAATCGCCGCCTAAGCCAGTTGTACAATGGTATACTTTGCTCCAACAAGTCGTAGCATTTAAGTGGAAATGGCTGAAAGAAACAAATGATACCAGAAGGTAAGAAACCAAACATTAGAGAGAATACGAAATGTCAAATAGATCTTTTTCATTAGGCAAGGAAGAAAATTTTCAATGATCAATGCATGTAAATCAGCTACCTATTCAAATTGTAAATTCAAGGAGAAAAAAGAATTCTGGGACGTAAGTAAATATAAACTGCATACAACCCCGATGATAATCCAGAGACAAACTGATGGATTGCCTTCAATTGATAATTTGTCACACAGGCATAAATTTTCTGCGGTATAAATTTCAGTACCTGAGGATACTCTCTGGCTGTTGAGAATCCGGTGGATTTATGTACACTTTTATACCACAGTGGAGCCCACACGCCATCAAATGGTTTTGGCCCAGCTTCCCATCTTGCCATTGATAAAAAACCATGAGACTTCTTAAGCAAAATAAATTCAAATGGAAGATGCATATTGAATTCTTGGACAACAAGGAAGCGTAGATCAAAAAGGTTAGGGTCACACACAATTGCTGTGGAACCTTGATGAGTGGAATATACTTTTAATTTATAAATTAAGGCTCCCTAACCTAAGCATGGCACTATCAAAAGGAATCTCCAGTTCTTCACAGAGACCACGCAAAGTACCCTACATACAAAACAGAAAACAATGAGTAAAGAATACAAGTAAACCACAGGATGGTTTCCAAAGAGATAAGAAAGAGTAGAAAATTACCAATTGTCATGCGTTAACAAAATTCAAAACCCTTTTTGGATATGGAAAATGATTTGAGGGAAAAAAGGGGCTTCGAATTATTGAACAAGAGTATGATCATTGATCAAGCCCAGTTTTCCTCTACGAGGAAGAACTCAAGGGTAGAATGAAACTAAGTGGGTAATCCAAAGTCCTGCAAACTTACAGGATTTCCATCATATTGGCTTTCTAGCCAAAAAAAATTAGAAGCAGAGCATAGCAGAAGATTTTATACATCCAAGGAATACACATTTCTTTCTCAAAATCTCGTTTTAAGCATCCCGCAGTCAACACTGGATGAGTGAGTAGTTGCATGTGCAAATGCCTCTACCATTAGAGTGGCATTGCTATCTCCATTGTCAAGCCATTCATCCATTACAATTTTATAATGTTCTGTTCAGCTAATGTTCCATGGTGAAGTGGTAATTTTTCTCATGAATCTGTTGAACTTAGTAACATATGTATTAGATACTAAGAAATGATTACCGAAAGTATACTTTCATTTCATGCAACTCCGATGATGAGTTCACACACACAAATGTCAGGTGTATCTAAACATCGTTATAATTAATGCAGAACAACTTCACAGAGCAAATAATGCATATTTAGCAAACTGAAACCTCAGGATCTTGTTGAAGGTCTGCTGCATCAATAACAGGCTGAGGCCTCCCCAAGTGACAGAGGTCATTGTATATGGACACAAGTTCTGCCAAACCTAAGTAATCAAAGGTTGGAGGTTGAATCCTTCCTAAAGATGCCTGCCAACTCTCAATCAATACGGTGTAGTAGATTAGTGACATGATAAATAATAATTTCATGCTTGAAGGAAATATTCAAGGCTAGGTTATAAGTGAGAATAATGGAGCCAAAGCTATGTGAAAGAGGCAATATCTGCTGCCTAATTCCTATATGTAACTACAAGAATGATACAGAACCAGAGAAGGAAACAGTAAATAGGAAACACAGATTGCAGATTCCCACCAATATATTAAGAGGATTACGCAGTAATATAAAGTGCTTTCCTTTCTTCAGCAAATCATCTCGCAGTCCAGGTAGAAGATACTTTGCGATATGCTGTAGACAGAATAAAGAGAAATGAATAGTAATATCAGATTGTCAAAAGCTTAAGTTGCATACCAGTAAACGATATCTGTGATGTTAGATGCTTTAAGTTGATGAGAACCGAGTAATGATTATATTAGACATAAGAAATATAAAACGCAGTTCTTCAAAGTAAAATGATACAGTTTACCATATTCTACTGTAGTAAGCATATAAGTGGTGGAAAAGTTTGGACATCACCTTACAAAATCGGTACTTTTTTGAGCCAGGACCAAAAATCATCTCTTTCACATCTTTATTTCCATCAGATTCCTGTTTTGAGTCAAAAAGTGAGAATTTCTGAGACAGGAATGGGAAAATTGAAAAGAAACAGAAAAAAAATTGACCAAGCACGATACCAAATGCTAAATATCCTCTTTGCAATTGGAAAGACTGTCAATGTTAAATGCGAGGAAGCACATAGCCAATGCAGGATCATTCTATTTCTAGGCCAGTGAGAATTATAACAGATGCACTGAATGAGGATGCAAACTCTTTTGAGGTTCACTCTTTTTTGAGAAGTGACTGCTATAATGTGTACGAGAAGTCATGTAAGTCACATTCCTTTAATGCACAAAACAATCCAAAAAAGGGAGAGAATGAGAAACAAAGAGACCTGTGGTACCATATTTAGCATACCATTTTAGAAAGAACCTCCTCTCTGTACGAATCGTCAGCCCCCGTTATCTTTAGGTAAGGAGCGTACAAAGGTTCATCAAGCACTTCCATGTCAACCCTCTGAATAAGATAAATCACGCAAAAAGAATATTAGTAATGCAGATGAAAGCATTTTAAGATGACATGCATAAAATGGACAAAGAAAAAGGAAAAAAATTTAGCTCCCAATGATGTTTCCACTTCACGTATACTAAATAAATAAAGCCGAGTATATTACTAAATCAACTCATAAAAAGTATTGTTACAGCTTCGTAGTTATCGTAAGTAGAAGCTCAAACACCAAAATGTGCACAGTTTTAATCAACAACCCACAGAATGCAGAAAGCTCTAGTTTTTCCACTTGCATTATATGGACATCCATCCCAAGAAAACCAGAAAAACAAAGCAGGACAGGAGGAAGAGAAGATTGTAAACCTGAGCAAAAGAGTACATAAGGCAGGTACTGAGTGATCTTGGAGCAGACCAAGCATGGATCACCTCTACCTCCCCCTGCTTCTCCCCTGCTGTCATTTCTTTGTTGTTGCTAGCTCCTCCTCACTCCACCACCCTCTCTATGTGGGTTTGTGCAAGTAAATGAGTGGAATGAAGCTTGCCTGCTTAGATACCATGGTAGGTACGTACATATACACGTACAAGGAACACGTGACAATATAATAAAAAAACAACAACAACACTTGTCAATGGAAAAGATTGCGAGTCTAGTTAGCTGTCCAGGGTTAATGCCCTGGTTCTTTTTGTGGAACGTATCGAATAAAAGTCCATTCAAGTCTGAGATAAACCCATCTCACTTTCTCCATCCAAATTACTGCAACTTGAAAACTAAAGCCCAGGTTTTGACACATTTTAATTAGTTGCAAAACTTGGTTGTGTGATTCTTTTTTCTTTTTATTTTTCTGGGAGCCCCAACGTTATTCCTATTCTTGTTGTCTTCTGTTCAGTATATGATATTCAGATATTGATGTCCAAGTCCAATCTACCATGTCTTTTTTTTTTTTTTTTTTTTTTTTTTTT
>JAKUCV010001351.1:0-54902 GCA_028386065.3 Turnera subulata
AAACGCTATCGACATACATATAACGTTCCATGTAGCGTTCTTATGTGGGTCGGTCCGGTCAACAAGATCCCCATCTTGTACCCGTATGTAGAATTCGTAACTCATACAATCCTCAACATACGCTAGTCTTATTTTATTATTACAACCCAACCATAATAATAAACGACTAGGGACTTTTAAGAATATACATATCAAATACCTATACACTAGGGTTATATATATGTGCAAGCGATTATCTCATAATCATATATATAGGCATAACCTCAAATATGTATACATGAATACAATCATCCATAGATTGGCTTTTGGGCATATTACTAACAGTTCAGACGACATAACATGCATTCCTAAGTTCAGACGGCATAGCATGCATCTCTAATCCCCAAGTTCAGACGGTATAACATGCATTCCTAAGTTCAGACGGCATAGCATGCATCTTTAATCCCCCAGTTCAGATGGCATGGCAATGCCCCGAAGCGCAATTTATCAAATCAACACTTAGGGGCATGCCACGCCCGAGTCAACACACGGCACGAAGTGCCCTGCAAATTACCAAGGTGAGATGATCCCCACAAACAAAATTTTTCCCTAGCGGGACAACAAATCTCTTTCCCTAAAGGGATAACCATTTTTACTCCCTAGCGGGACAACAGTCTTTGCTCCCTAGCGAGACAATAATTTCTCTCCCTAGCGGGATAAAAATTCTCTTTCCCTAGCGGGATAACCATCTTTGCTCCCTAGTGGGACAACAGTTTTTGCTCCCTAGCGGGATAACGTCAATTTTTGCTCCCTAGCGGGACAACACACAAACCTCTTTTTCTAGCGGGATAGCAGACAACACAAAACCTTCTTCCCTAGTGGGCCCACAAACTTTTCCCTAGTGGGAAAACACACAAGCCTCTTTCCCTAGCGGGATAAAAGAAAAACATAATCTTCTTCCCAAGTAGGATAACAGACAACTGTTCCTAACGGAACAATCAACAACCATTCCTAGCAGAACAACCAACAACCGTTCCTAGCAAAACAACAGACAACCGTTCCTAGCGGAAAAACACCCTCGGGATAAGATAATTACCGATTTAGACAAATTTGGGGTTAGATGTTTTCGCGGTCCTCAATCACAAATCATGCCATCCACTAGCAAACCCCAAATTTGTGTGTTCCTTGTCTAGCGTTGATTCACCCTCAAATCCTAAGGGTAAGTCAACGAGGGGCATCTGTGAACACCTAAATTTGGACTTCCATATATTATTAATTTAGGCTTTTAAAATGTTTTAACCCAAAGTTAATGAGATGATTTAATTTTGGGCTCAAAGTGTTTTATAACTTTAATTGATAAAAATATGAACATTCACAAGAATTTGGTCCAGTAAGACTCAATCCTTGCAGCCCACTTTTAGTTCTAATTTTCGTGGAAAATCAGAATTAAAATTACCTTTTATAGGATATGTTAGTTTATGGTAGATAAGAGTTGAAAAGAGTTAACTTTGGGCTAATTAGAGTGCACCGATGACAATTGGAGTGATTGGTAGGAGTAGCCAGCAAGAATGGAGTAATTCCTGGTCTGATAACTTTAATCCCACACTAAAAATCAATCAGACCCGAAATTAATAGTGATTTAGAGTTAACAATGGAAAATATGCGTTAGTATAGCAAATGGCGGGAGGTCATCGTGCGATGACCGCTACGCTGGACGGACATGGATTCCATGACCGCCACTGCGGGCGGACATGGTCTCCATGACTACCATGGCTGGCGGACATCACACCATGACTGCCCGACAGTGGTGGACATAGATCTTAGAAATGTGTTTTTCACTAATTTATGGCCATTAATCAATTAAACACATTTTGGACCTGACTTTAAGCAAGAATCTTGTTAATTATGAGGTCCACATGCTATAAACTCCCAAAACTCTATAAATTGAGCCTCCCACGCACTCCAAAAAGGACATCAAGAGCCATTAGACTAGATTACTCACAGTCTTTTAAGCTTAGAAAAAGGCTTGGTGAAACTCTATTTCTCCAAGCCCTCACCCCCCCACCTCTCCCTCTTTTCATTTTAATTTTCAGTTGTTTATTATGTTATGTGATTTGTTTCTACACTTACACAAGGCACACTCCCCCTCTCCCTCTTTTCTTTTTAATTTTCAGTTGTTTATTGTGTTATGTGATTTGTTTCTACACTTTCATACACTTACACAAGGCACACTCCCCCTCTCCCTCTTTTCTTTTTAATTTTCACTTGTTTATTGTGTTATGTGATTTGTTTCTACACTTTCATACACTTACACAAGGCACACTCCCCCTCTCCCTCTTTTCTTTTTAATTTTAAGTTGTTTATTGTGTTATGTGATTTGTTTCTACACTTTCATACACTTACACAAGGCACACTATTTAAGCCATCTATTGCATGAAGTTTCGCCCCAACATGGGTAGGGTGCTAACCCCTTCCTACCGGTGACAAACTCCCGTATCCAACAATCTCCGGTTCGCTAGATCAGTCCTTTATGTTTGATGCCTACGGTTTTCCTCTTGATTGTCCCAAGAAATAAAATCTAGGTGGGGACTCCTTTGATTGTTGGATTAGACAAGAAGAAGTAATAAGGTGGAAAGGCCGAATTTCCAGTCGGGTCTTCACAATCTCAAAAACTCGTTTGAGTCCTAAATAAAAAAATCGACTCATTCGAATCCTATAACGTTTAAAAAGAGCACTAAACAAGTCCCCATCCATGTTTCCTTTAATTGTTTTCGCTATCTTTGACTTTTCTAGCTCCACAGCAGATACACATCACTGTTGATGGGAAAGGCTGCCACATAAATGACTTAAAGAAGAAATCCTTAATCTCATTTTTCTCAAAAATAAAAATAATAAATCACACGTAAAAATTTTTCTCCAAATGGCCAATTTTTTTTTAAAAAAAAAATTCATCAATTAATCAGAAACTTCATTCATTCCAAATGCCAAAAAAATGAAAAAATTCCGGCCACATGCAATCTCAATAATAGCTCGAGGGATTCACAGAAACCCGCAGCAACTAAAGCAAAATACCAGATAAAAGAAAAGCAAGAACTCTTCTATTCTTCTGCTACAATTCAGCTCCACAAGGAACATCTTTTGAGTGTAAATCCTCGCCTGATGGTCTTTTCTTGATCGTTACTGCAACAGTTTTCAAAATAAAAACAAATCCAGACTCTACCAGTTCGAATCCACAAGCAAGGACACGAGTCTGCCAAGGCACTCCAATTCGAGGCCTCACTATCTGCAGCCCAGATTCAACACCAGCAACTTGAACACCACAAACCCCTAGGCTGGAGAGGAATGAACCCAGCACCACCTGCGACCGCCAAGGAAAAACCCACCACCATGAACAACAAACGGGCCACAGTCCGGCCCCGACAAAAACCCAAAACAACTGCAACACAACAACCACAAACCGAAATCGGGTCAATTCACAAACCAACAAGCAAAACAAAAGAAAGAAAAGAGGGAAAGAGGAAGAGAGCATGGCGACTCACCCGTGCTCGGCGCGGTAGCACCAGTAGCATCCAAAAGTGGGAAAGGGGCTTTCCCCTCATGTGAATCATTTGGGAAAACTAGGGATTTTATTATCAAGAGTTGTTTTTTAAAAAAATTATTGGAGAGGAAAGACACTACACGAAATCCGCGAGAAAATTTGTTGAAGAAATCTTGTTGAAGGAACTAAAATTTTGTAGAAATTTTGAGAGAGAGGCTCTCGCGGTTACTTTTGTCGTCCCATGATAACATGATAACTTGGCATTCAGGTGGGTTTTATTTTCTTAAATTAATTTAATCCTAATTATGATAATATTATCATTAATTGTTAATTTCAAAATGTGAAATTTGTTTTTATTTTGTTTATGTTATTTTATTTATCTTATTTTCCATGTAATTATTTAACAGCCAGCACAACGGATAATTGATGGAAACATGGACGGGACTTCTTTGCTGTTCTTTTTAAATGTTATAGGACTCGAATGAGTCTTTTTTTTATTTTAGGACTCAAATGAGTTTTCGAGAAATATTTTAGGGCCCCAGGTGGGGTTATCCCGTTTTTCGTCAAGAGAGGTAAGTCTTGCCACATCAAAATCCACGTAGGCAAATGACGTGGCCAGGGAATAAGGGCATTTTGAGTCCTAAAGCTTTAAGAAAAATTCAATTAAGTCCTAAACCTTTCAATAAGTGAACAAAACTAGTCCCCAAGATGTTTTTCAATAACACATGTCACAATGGTGAAAAGTAATTAAAAATATAAAAATGTAAATAATTAATAATTAATAATAATAATGATGATTTAGAAAAAAGACTATAGTAAATATTATTTTAAAATAAAAGTAAATAGAAAAAAATCAATGGGGCTGACATTAAATACTAATAATTTCAACCTATAACACATCATTTCCAAATTAGTTACAATAGTGAAGGTTCAAGGTTTGAGATAGAAAGTTGGAATAAGCAATACGAGCACTAGTGCAATGTCATTTTCAAATATCAATAGTGAAGATTTTGTTAGCCTAAACATGTGATTAGTAGCTTAATTAGTAATCAATTAAGACTAATCATGTTTAGCACACAAATATATGTTTCTAATGATTCTGATGATCATATATTGTTTTGATGATTAACAAACATATTGGTTAAGTGTTTTGTATTGTTTGAGTTTTGGGCAGAAACATTTGGTTCCACGAAGAAACCAAAACAGAGAAGATTTGGCTCCACAGGCTGCAGAACAAGCTGTCACTGTCAATCTCCGTGTGGTCCCAAATCAGTAGTTGGCAATTAAAATGCCAACCAACGTCCAAACTTGCAGCTCAAGTGTTAGAGAAAGATCTAGAAAGTGGTCCTTACACCTTCTAAGCATGTCACTTTCAGCCAATAAAGCATGTGGTCCCGAAAACTAGGTGACATTTAAACCAAGTCAACTAACGCTTAAACTTGCACTGCAAGGGTTAGAAAACATTCTGAAAAGTGGTCCTCACATCCTCTCTCTACCTTGGAAGATCTGGTGGTCCTCACTTTCCATTTTTGCAAATCTTTTTGAAGAAAGATAATTTTTGCCCAAGTATTATCCAGATTTGGCTTGCCTACATGGACTGTTTTATTGAAGAAGCAAGAAGTCAACTCCTATGCCACCTGGACACTAGACAGCCGTTATGTGAACGTTGTGAGAGTGCTCCTGATGCGTTTTATTTACGTGTGACTTTTTCAAATTTATAATTCTTGATCAATTCACAACACGACACACAAATAACTCACGAGTAAACGCAACGATTGTTAACTGCAAGCGCACATTGTACTATGTAGTGTAGTAGTCTAATCAAGGTCAATCCACGGAACAAGGGAAATGAGTACTACCCAATATCACAGCTTATGATTATCTAGGCAAATCAAATAAAAGATGGTGTAGGGTGATGTCGACTAGGCTAGAAGGAAAAGAAATAAAATCGCAAACTTAATCTAAAGCAAAGTTCTATCAATATCTAAAGCAATCTAGGAAATCGGGGTTCACACAATTACTATCTAGGTTTATTATGCATGGATGTCGATTTAAATGTTGATTTGTGATTGTGGACAATTGTTTATAATGTCTTAATCCTTATCTCTCGCATGTTGAATCAAATATTCAGCAAAGATTACTACCTAGCTCTCGCATAGCCTAGCATCAATACTAAACTCATTAAGCACAAAACAATCAATCAAGCCCTAAGAAACTATCAGCTCTTGCATATTTTAGCATCAATCAATCTATGTTTTTCTAGGTATCATCATATAAATCATGCAGCTCTCGCATGTTGCAATCAATAAGAATCAATCCAAAGTAGAGAATAAATTTGGCACACATAGATTGAACAATCAACACAACCAATTGAATAAACATCAATCCATATATAATAAAACCATAGAAGTAATTGGCTACATCCCTAATCCTAGATTAGAGAATTAGATCATAATAAAATAGCAAATCATCAAAATCTCACAAGAATTCATCAAGTAAACAATTAAACAGAAAGAAAATCGAATAAAAGAGAGAGTAGTAAAGTCGGGTAGCCGATTTGTGTTGGTGATGATGGCGTCGACTTGTGCTCCTCTGATGATGACTTCTGCTACAATTGGACCGATGATTTTGTGACTCTAAACCTTCAATTCTTACTGGAAAAACGTTGAATTGTTGTGGGGAATAACCTTTGAAATTGGATGAGAAATTCGGCACCACCTAGAGGATCCAAAAGAGTGAAAATCCTAACCCTACTAGTGTGTGTGACCTAATAACTAACCGATTCGGCAGAGCTTTGCCTTCTGACTTCTGCCTTCTAAATATTTCGATCTAGGGGGTCCTTTTATACTTTCTTTAGCTGCTGGAAGTCGGTGGGGCTCTCCTTCTTTGAATGGAAATTGAATTCTTGACTTGCACTCCAAGTTAGACTTTTGTCTGTTTTCTAACCCGAAATTTTCACGCCACTTAACTCCTAGAAGTCGTCCGAACTGGGCTTTTGGCACTTCTATAAAGTTCTAGATAATTCTCTCATATTTTTTTTCATAAAAAGAATTCTTCAATTGGACTTCTGTAGCTCAAGATATCGCCAAAACACTGGGGCTGGGTTGACACAGAAAAATCTGCATCCTGGGCTGGATTAAAATAATTACTGTTCGTTGTAGACTCGTCCAAACATTATGAAATTCAATCCACAGAAAGCTCTAGAAGTCTAGTTTCATCTAAAATTGGTCTCACTTAATTTCAGTGCCTAGAAATCCCAAAATATTCAAAATACTTAGTTGTGCTCACTGCAGAAAGTTTCCTAAATTGGGTCTGGTTTCCAAACTTGGCTAAAAAAAACTTCCATTCTTCTATAAAAACGATAAATTCCTGATAAAAATACTTAATCAGCAAAATTTAAGTACTAATTGACACAATGCATGAAAACACACAATAATATAAAGATTATACACATAATCGACCAAGAAAACATAGTGAAAGCCATTCAAAACCATCATAAAAACACTAACATTTAGATGTTATCAGCTCCTCATCTTGAAAATCTATATATAGAGATCTGGAGCATCATTAGAAAACTCACTTCAGCCTATTGAAAATTCTGTGATATTTAGCTTCTGCTGAAGCCAAATCCTTTGAGAGATTCAAAAATTCAGATTGAGCTTACCTTGAGTGAATCTCCTGTTCTGAACTTGTTGTAAACACTTTTTGAGTGAGTCACTCTTGAAGTTATCTTGTTGAGGGCATTATAAGTGAGATTAAGTTAAAATCTTACTTGATATTCAAAGCTAGGATTAGTTTTGAGGATATGTTAGAGCTAAGCCTTTGAAAAGCTTGAGTGTAGGTTAGAGCTGAGCCTTTGAAAAGCTTACTTGTAAAGGTTAAGGTTGAACCCGTAAAAGTCTAGTATAGTGGAGAGTTAAAAATCCTAAATAGGGGACCTTTAGGTAGTGGATGCACTCCTGTGTGGGAACCACTCTAAATTGCTTGTGTTTTATTGTCTCTAACTTATTGCCTCTGCCTCATACTCTTTATTTAATTGTTTTTACATTTGGCTGCAATGGAAACCAAATCTGTGCAACGATTTGGCTGCATCTGGAACCAAATCTATCTTAACCCGAAAAAGCTAATTCATTCCCCTCCCCCACCCCAAAGTCGGGACCTAGCACCCGCAAATTGTTAAACAAGAGACCAGACCTGAGAGAAAACCGAGGGACAGACATTGATGCAAGTCACCTAGGTGAATTTGGAAACTTGAAGAACGATGCACGCCAAGCATGGAATTTGGATGTATTCTAACAAGTTCAAAGTTCATCATCACAAGTTCACTTTCAAGATCAAGTCTAAAAATCATACTCACAAGAAATTCAAGAAAAGATGGAAAACAAGCTTGGAAAAGAGACAAAGGAGAAGGTCAACATGTCTACTATCCATGGGAAAAGGCTAGTCGACTTTGGGGTACTTGAGGGCTCAAAACGACATATTTTATTTTTATTATTAATTTTAGACGAATTTTTAATAATTATGGTCCATAATTTTCGGCTTGGGTTTTATCTTTATTATTTGGGTTATAGTTGTGGGCTTTAGTTTATTAGTTGGGTTTTAATTGTAAGCGTCTTAATTAGTATTCAACACATGTGGGCTCAATTAAATCCTAGTCTATTTGGATAGTCTAAATGTCGACACCTAAAAATACTGTCTATTTGGGTTGTCTAAGGTCGGCACCTAAAAATACTGTCTATTCGGGTTGTCTATTTTTAGGTCGGCACCTAAAAATTCTGGACAAAGTCAAAATCCAATTTCACTTGGATTAGGGGTTTGGAGCCGACTCTAGGGTTAGGGATTAGTATAAATAGGACCTTTTTCTTTATGTTTGAAGACAAGACGAATTTGAGAATAAAAATATCCCTTTGACGTTTTCTTTGGTTGTGGATTTAATCGTGATTGAGAGAGTGATTCTCTTGGTTTATTTGAGGGATTGTGTTTACTTATCAAGTGATTGCTTTGCTTGTGGCGTATTCAAGATTCCTAGCTTTTATTACTCTATTGTTGCTTAACAACTTTGTTTTATTTTGAGGTGATAGAGGTATTTGCTGAAACCCTAATTTGGTTGAATTGGTTGCTGATCTTGGAGACTTTGATTGATTTGGAGGTGCTATCTAGCTTTGTTGTGGTAGTGTTGCCGTATCATCTTGGTAGCCGCCTAGGTATCAATTTCAACTACGTATCCCTTTATTTTATGTAATTTAGTTCTTCTTGACTTGTTGCTTGCCGAAATCACAAAAAAAAAAAAAAGAAGAAGAAAGTGTTGGTCGATTGCTATTCGGTTGTTGCTTTTTTGGTTTGTTGATTTCCCAAATCCTATTGTGTTACTGTTCACAAAATAACAATTAAAAAAAAACATTACTCCTTTGCAAAAGCAAGGTGGCTGTAATCGAAATTGTTATTTAAATCTTTGGGAATTGTAGCATTGAAGTTATCGACCAACAAGCTTTTTTTTTAAAAGAAAAAGAATCGCAACTAGTGATTGTGTGTTGTCGATACCTGGTCTCCAAATTAATTGTGGTGGTGTTTTTTTGTTGGTTGCAGTAGTCGACACTTGAAATTCAAATCTAAAAAAAAAAAAGGTTGAAGGTTTGAGATTTGGGTAAGGAGATCATTGATTGCAGAAAAAAAAAATTGGATACTTTTCGCGGGTTGTTAGGATATCTAGTTTGGGAAGATTTCTTTTTTTTTCTGCTTATTTGTTGTGTTTTCTTTTTAGCTTTTCTAATTGAGCAATCTTTGTCTCTTATTGTTCAATTACTACAAGAATCTTCACATACAATTTTCTTGTCCTTTGTGTGTGACTATCTTTCTTTCTTGGAGTTTATTTTGCCTCTAGAACTTGTAATCTCTCTATTCTTGCTAAGATTTCCTTGATTCTTTCTTGAAGTGTTGCATGTTGTTTATTATTTGATTAAGTGTTACTGATCCCAAAGAATAAACATAGTGAGAATTCAAGAGAGGAAAAAGGCTAGTGATACATCTATTGCCATTGAGTATAAATACGAGAGAACACAAAAAGAGTATAAACACGTGAGGGAGTGGTGAGGAATTATTTTCTATAAACACTTTCTTGCGGGTTAACATCATGGAATATTCGAGATACGATCAAGGAGCCTATGGGGGTCGATATGTTGAGCGAACTGATAGGTATACTGGAGACATCAAGATGAAGATTTCCTCTTTTCAAGGAAAAAATGATCCAGAACCTTATTTGAAGTGGGAGAAAAGAGTGGAGATGATATTTGATTGCCATAACTACACCGATGCAAAGAAGGTAAAATTGGCAGGTGATGAGTTTACTGACTATGCTTTGGTTTAGTGGAACAACCTTATGTTGGACAGGAGGTACAATTATGAGGAACCTATTGACACTTGGACTGAGATGAAGAAAATTATGAGGAAGAGATTTGTTCCTGCCTATTACTATAGGGAGCTACATCAAAAGCACCAGACATTGCGCCAAGATTCTAAGAGCATTGAAGAGTATTATAATGATGATTGGCATAGAGAGACTTCGACTAATAGTGCAATGAGGACACAGAAGGCTAGAAACCCAAATCCTGTGCATTTTGACTATAGAAAAGTACCTAAGGAAAAATTTTCAGATACTAGGTGATACGACAACACACCTAGCCGGTCCTAGAAGTACCTTCGTATCTAAGATTGTCCCGATCTCAAATCACCACTAATCATGCACACTTTATGCACCGTTGTTCTTCACCTCCTAAAACTCCATGTTAGGCAACAAATGGACGCGATAGTCCCTCCACCTCCTAATCTCTCGGTGCTAGACAACAAAGAAACAAAAACACATTGGAAAATGAATCACTATAGCAAATATCACTAACTGCAATTGTTAGCAAATCCCTAAAATAAAAAACAAGCAAAGAGACTACTCTCTTGATGTGAGATTATTCAACTTTTCTGAACTTTTTATTTCTCAAATAATCTGTCTCAAAATAAAGCATAAAGGTCCCTATTTATAACCAACTAAAGTCGGCCAAACAAGCATCCCTTGCCGACTTGGAATAGTCTTCCCACCCTAGGCCAAGCCGGCCACACTAACCCAAAAGCCCATAAATTGTTTAAGACCAAAATAACAATAATAACCCAAATAATAAAAAGTCCTATGCTTAAATTTATTTAATTATTTTTATATAATAAAATCGGCAACTAAAATAGATATGTCAGGTCTCTTATATTCCTTCCCACACAGTGATGCATGTGGGTTTCTTCATAAGCTCTTCTCCCATCTTGATTACTCGATCTTCTTGCAACTCAAGGTTGAGCAATGCTTGAACTTGTTGTTGCAATTGTTCTTTGATCTTCTTGGATCGAGCCTGTGTAATTGGACCTGTGGGCAACACCAACTCGCCAGCTGGTCCTTGAGTGTCCGCATCCATATCCGCATCATTCCCCCTGCTGAAAAGGATTCGCCCTCGAATCTGTACCTGCATTGTCAAAGGAAGTAAGATCAGAAACATTGAATGTGGCACTAACACCATACTCACCTGGCAGATCAATCTTGTAAGCATTGTCGCCAATGCGTTCAAGAACTTGAAACGGCCCATCGCCACGTGGATCCAGTTTGGAATTCCTTTGCTTAGGAAACCTCCACTTCCAGAAGTGTATCCAAACCCAATCGCCAGGCTCAAACCGCACAAGTTTGCGCCCATGATTAGCTCTTTGAGTATACTTTTTGTTCTTGTTCTCGATATACTGTCGTGTGATGCACATGAAATATGCATGGTTTTAGGCATGATTTTAGATATATTTGCTCTCAAATTCATCATGACTATATGCCTTGCTTTGCATTATTTCATAATATTCCCTTAAATCCTATCTCTGACTGTATGATTAGTGATCTCAGGTGCATTTTGAAAGATTTTGGAGATTTTACTGGAGAATTCGAAGAAACAGCCTCTGGCACAGCATGAGCCTGTTTCGGGCCTGTTGTTCATTGCAAAATCAGTAAAGTGCCACGAATCCCCCTCCAATCACAAGTTATCCATTAGATTTCACCACCTTTGCATTGATCCAAGAAGCCATCACGCCACTACATAAATCTCAAGAAGAGCTGAATTCAATTGCATAGAAAAATAGAAAGAGATTGCACACAACCTCAGGCACATGCCCAGTATAGGCTGAGCCTGTGGAATCTGCAGGCGACCAGGAACACAGAGAAAAGAAGATAAAACTCAGCCACTTGCAGAGCTTCACCACTTGCAAAATCTTCAACTCTGCAATTATGATCTGAGCATTTCAGAAGACTTTAAGCATGGGAAAGAGGGGATAATCATTAAACCCAAGGAATATTACAGTTAAACAACTATTATCCTCCCCTTAAGTCTTCCAAAATCTGCAGATTTGCAGATTTCACCCTATCGGCACACCTCCCATGGTGCCTTTTCTCGTGAAGCAAGATGGGCAACTGAAACTCAACTTGCCCAACTGTCATGCCTTCCGGCACGTGGGAGAAGAGAGGAAAAGAAGATCCACGCCTATAAATAAGAAGATAGAAGGAAGAACTGGGATCGATCACACCATCGATCAAACACCCATATCTGCAGAAGTTTTGGAACAAAGGGTTCTTAAGTGGAAACACGATTCTGCAGCCTTTTTTGGGCAGAAATTGTGTTTTCCCTAACCTGCAGATTTTTTCCCATCCTTATGCCAACCTCTATCCCCAATGATTCTGTAATTTTGATTATGAACTAAACAACCCCTCTTAGGTTGAAGGGGTGAAGCATGTTTTTGTTCTTAGTGCAATAAATTGCTCTTCTTATGTTTTTAATTCGATTTTCTTATTTTGTTGTTGTAAGCTTGCTCCATGTTTGAGTCTTGATCAAACCCATGCATGATTATAGGTAGCTAGGTGAAGAACCGAAAGGAGAAACCATAGTTGCTGGAACAACAACAACTAACCCTTAGCTCTTAGTTTTCAATGAAATTAGAAACTAATTGGGGAATTAGCCTCAACACCAAATCTTAATCCCCTTGGTTTGACCGATGCGAAGGCATTAGGATGAGTGAGAATCTTGGGAGGAACCTGTGAGTGAAAACAAGTGGGTTCAATATAGGTTGAGAGCACCTGCAAGAAATGATCTGTGTAATTGACCTTGTATTCTCGACAGGCCCAGCCACAGGCTCAGGCACAGGCTCAGCAATGGCTCCGCTTGTTGTGGCACAGTCAAGAAGAATGACACCACTTTTAATCTCATTCTTGATTGATTATTGAGTAGCCTATTTTTATTCTAGTAGCAGCTTGGTGAAGGACCGAAAGGAGAAGCCAAGCGAGCTAGACAAACAATGGTCAGCCTTCACTCTCTAGCAGTTCGAAAGAAGATAGGGAGAGACTGTGGGTATCAGCACCAACACTAAACTTCACCTTCAAGTGGACGTCTATTCTAGTGATAGGGGGTAGACGAAAACTTGAGGAACTATCAATAAGATCGAAAGTTGTTGGTAGTACCTTAGGTTGGGAGCCCCTTCAAGACATCTTATTAAACACAGGCCGTCAAATAGGCCCAGCCTTTTGTGAGGCTGTTGAGCAATTTAAAGCATGGAACATGGCATGTGAACCCCGGACGCCTAAGACTTCACCAATTCTGATTTTTTTCCTACTTCAGCACTTTTATCACTTTCTACTTTTGCTCATTTTAAATTTCAATTTGCACCCAAAATTTCACTTTTGATTAATTGCTTCATGCCTAATTTGTCTAATTTAAGGAGTAACAGGATCACCCCAGTCCCCGTGTATACGACCTTGATAGAGTACTACAACTACCCTGTGCACTTGAAGGACTCACTCCACATCAAGTTTTTGGCGCCGTTGCCAGGGACTGACGCTTGATTCTTTTGCTTTTTATTTGATTTATTATGCTTTTTATTACTTACCCCTTTTCTTTTTCCTAGTTTGAAGTTTTAAGGTGGTGCATACCCCAAACTAGGAGCAAGCAACCAGCTCTAATCTTCCACCAAGAGATCGAAAAGACAACCCGCCAGATTCGCAAACAAAAGAAACAAAACATGGCGGACAGACCCAACGAAGGAGCGCACCAGGGCATTGAACAGGCTCAGCCTATTCGACCCTACATTCCCATGTCCCAGCTCCTACAACCACCAACCACCATTATACACAACAGTCTAGCCATTCCTGATGTAGATGCTCCGTATGAGATCAGGATCAACTTGCTGAGCATGCTGGAAAGGCGTACCTTTAGAGGCACACCCTCTGAAGATCCAAACTCTCACTTGCAAAACTTCCTGCGAGTGTGTAGTACAGTGAACATAGAAGGGATGACCAAGGAGCAGCTATACATGAGAGTATTCCCATTCTCACTCAAAGATGCAGCATTCGAATGGCTCAAAAACCATGAAGTAGGCCATTTCATTGACTGGGACAGTCTAGTCAGAGCTTTCTTAAAGGAATACCATCCCTCAAGCAAGGCTGCAAGTTTGAGGCAGCAGCTTATAGGTTTTTCCCAACGCTATGATGAGTCAATTCGAGATGCCTGGGAACACTTCAAGGGACTACTAAGAAGATGCCCAAATCACCGGATTGATGAGGCAGAGCAGCTTGAACAGTTCCATTGCGGCCTGTGTAATGAAGACCAGAACACCTTGCACAAAATGGCCAATGGTGCATTCTTGGACAAGGATTATAATGACAGAGTCGCCATTCTTGAAGCACTGTCCAAGAGGAAAACCTCAGTCAAAGGAGTCAAATCCTCTGGTGTAATTGGAGTAGATAGAGTGACCAACCTAGAGGCACAGATAGAAGCCCTCAGAAAGCAACTAGGGGCTACTCAAGTCAAGACAGCCTCAGCCACAGTCCCAGACTGTGAAGGCTGTGGAGGACCTTACGGTACATCCAGTTGCCCACTATTTGCTGAATGTGATTCTGAACAAGCTCACTATATCCAGCAGAAGCAGGGCGCGTATGGCAACACTTACAATCCATCCTGGAGGGACCACCTGAACTTCTCTTAGAAGGGACCAACCAAGGAGAGGATTCCACAACAGGGCCAGTACCAGAGACAGAACCAGGGAGGGCAGCCATAGTACCAAAGGTAGAATCAAGAAGGACAACAAGACAATAACACCGACATGATGACCGTGCTGCAATCCATCCTGGAGAAACAGAACAAAATAAGCGAGGAGATCAGCCAACTCAAATCCCACAATAGAATCCTCAAAAATCAAATTGCCCAACAAGCTACCATGTCCACCAGTCAACACGGAGCCCTTCTAGGAAAACCAATAAAAAATCCAAGAAATGAGCATGTCAAGGCTGTGACACTTCGTAGTGGGAAGGAGCTCTGAGACACAGTGCCCAAATCACCTCAGGCTGTGGAGCAATGAGCATCGACATCCAGTTCTAGACAGACAGTGCAGGCATAGACTGAGCCAGTGCCTCAGCCTGCTAGCATAAGAAGAGCTGAGAAGCAGCCTCAGACTGTTCTACCTTATCAACCTCCTCTCCCATACCCAGAAGTGTACCACAAATCCAAGCTGGAGAAGCAATTCCGTAAGTTCAAAGAGATGCTGAGTAAGCTATATGTCAATGTGCCCTTCAGTGATGTGGTTACACAGATGCCTTCATATGCTAAATTCCTTAAGGATATTCTGACGAAGAAAAGAACTATTGATGACATTGAGACTATAGCCATGACAGCCCAGGGGAGCGCTATCATTCAACACCATCCACCCAGGAAATGTTCAGACCCAAGGAGCTTCACAATACCTTGCAACATTGGGGACAAGAAGATTGAACCTGTGCGATCTAGGGGCTAGTGTCAGTCTGTTACCACTCTCCATCACTCAAAACATGAACCTTAGAGACATCAAATCCACAAGGATGACCATTTAGCTTGCTGATCGCTCACCTGTAAATCCCGTGGGGGTGTTGGAGGATGTTCCAATCAAGGTTGGCAATTTCTTCATCCCTATAGACTTTGTAGTGATGAACATGACAGATGATGAGAAGACACCCATCATTCTGGGATGCCCGTTCTTAGCCACAGCAGGAGCCATGATCGACTGCACCAATGGGAAATTGACACTATGACGTGGAGAAGAAATAGTAGAGTTCAATGTCCAGAAGGCGCAGAGGAATGAGTTTGGAGCAAGACAGTGTTACATGGTTGATGTTGTGCCAGACCCAATTGATGTGCTGGTCAAGGCATCCCAACTCATGGAGACACATGAGGATGAGCTGCTGGGTTGCTTAGTCAATGGACTCATTGAAGGAGATGAAACGACCCTGAAGGAGGTAGCAAAATTTTTGGCAGAAGAAATAGAGCCAAAAAAATTGACGTACAGGCCCATGCTGCAGAACCACAGATTGATGTTGTCACTGAGCCTGTCACTGATGCTGTTTCATAGCCTGTTACACTACCCACCGAACCAGAACTTGCGAAAGAGACACCAAGGGTAGAAATGAAACCTCTACCACCTAACCTCAGGTATATCTACTTAGACCGTGAAGCTTCTTCATTTCCCATTATTATTGGAGCTGACCTTTCACAGGAGGAAGAAGAAAAAGTACGCACCGTAGTCAACAAGCACCGAAAGGCATTAGGCTACACCATTGATGATCTCACAGGTATCAGCCCTAACCTCTACATGCATGGAATTCTTTTAGAAGAAGGCACTAAACCCATAATAGAACCACAAAGAAGGTTGAATGAAAACATAAAAGAAGTAGTTAAAAAGGAAGTCTTGAAACTGCTAAACACTGGAATAATATATCCAATTTTAAATAGTCCTTGGGTTAGTGCAGTGCATGTAGTTCCTAAGAAGGGGGGAATAACAGTGGTAAAAAATGAAAAAGAGGAACTCATTCCAATTAAGACTGTCACGGGTTGGAGAATGTGCGAAGACTATAAGAAGCTCAATAAAGCTACTAGAAAGGATCATTTCCACTTGCCACTCATTGATCAAATGTTAGAAAGACTTGCCAAGCATACACATTTTTGCTACTTGGATGGATATTCTGGATTCTTCCAGATTCCAATCCACCCAAGTGATCAGGAAAAACCACATTTACATGCCCTTATGGAACATTTGCATATGGGCGCATGCCATTCGGCCTGTGCAATGCCCCTGCCACTTTTCAGCGTTGCATGATGGCCATATTTCATGACTTGGTCGAGCACGTAATGGAGGTATTCGTGGATGATTTCTCTGTTTATGGCACTTCTTTCGACATTTGTTTGGCTAACCTTGACACAGTGCTAGCACGGTGTGAGGCTGTTAACCTTGTTCTCAATTGGGAAAGGTGCAATTTCATGGTGACTGAAGGAATTGTTCTTGGACACAAAATCTCAGGATGTGATATTGAGGTAGGCCAAGCCAAAATTGATATAATTGAAAAACTTACACCTCCAAATTCTGTTAAGGCAATTCGAGCTTTCCTTGGCCATGCAGATTTTTATAGGCGCTTTATTGAGGACCTCTCAAAGATTGCAAAAACCTTTGACGAATCTCCTTAGTAAGGACGCCAAATTTGTATTTGATGAATCCTGTTTAGATACTTTCCACAGGATCAAAACCGCATTAACCACAGCCCCAATCATTCAGCTCCCAGATTGGACCCAACCTTTTGAGATCATGTGTGATGCCAGTGACCATGTTGTAGGGGTTGTGCTAGGACAAAGGAAGGACAACAAACTTTATGCCATGTACTACGCCAGCCGTACTCTAGATGATGCACAATTCAATTACACCGCAACTGAAAAGGAACTCTTGGCAGTAGTCTATGCCATTGGAAAATTTCGAGCATATTTGCTGGGTTCCAAAGTCATCATACACACTGACCACTCAGCCCTGAAGTAAGTGCTGACAAAGAAGGAAACCAAGCCACGACTTCTGAGGTAGGTCCTCCAACTCCAGGAGTTTGACTTGGAAATTTGGGACAAGAAGGGTACAGAAAATGTAGTAGCTGACCATCTATCTAGACTACCCCCAGAGCACATGCCAAGAGAGGACATGCCCATTGACCATCTCCCAGATGACAGCCTCATCATAACCATTCACAGTGTCACTCACAGGCTCATGCCGTGGTATGCAGAAATTGTTAATTTTTTAGCTTGTGGAGCACTTCCACCTGACCTGAGTTATTCTTAGAGGAAGAAGTTCTTCTCTGACATAAAGAACTACCTCTGGGATAAACCCTTACTATTTAGAAGGTGTGGAGACGGGATGATCAGAAATGCATTCTTGAAGAAGTAGTGGCACAGGTCCTGCACAGTTGCCACAATGCACAGTATAGAGGACATCATGATGCAACCAGGACAGCCTCCAAGGTCTTACAAGCTGGCCTATATTGGCCTACTATGTTCAAGGATGCTTGCAATTGGGTGATAGCTTGCAAGGAATGCCAACGGAGAAAGAACATCTCCAGAAGGCAAGAAATGCCACAACAGGCCATTCTTGAGGTAGAGCTGTTTGATGTTTGGGGGATTGATTTCATACGGCCATTCCCAAGTTCATATGGGAACAACTACATCTTGGTAGTTGTGGATTATGTTTCCAAATGGGTTGAGGTTGTTGCCTCCCCAACAAATGATGCCAGGGTAGTGACACAGTTCCTAAAGAAAAATATCTTCACTCGATTTAGCACCCCAAGAGCCATAATCAGTGATGGATGTGCCCATTTTTGCAATAGGCAGTTTGAAGCTCTCCTATGGAAGTATTGGATCCAACACAAGGTGGCCACTCCCTACCATCCTCAAACATGTGGCCAAGTCAAGGTGACAAATAGAAAGATCAAGCAAATTTTGGAGAAAATAGTGGGACCATCATGCAAGGATTGGGTAGTGAAGCTTGATGATGCTCTTCGAGCGTACCGCACAGCCTACAAGGCACCCATAGGCACCACACCATATTGCCTAGTCTTTGGAAAAGCTTGCCACCTACCCTTGGAACTTGAGCACAAGGCGTATTGGGCCACTAAGGCTCTCAACTTTGATATACAGCCAGTGGGAGAGTAGAGGCTGTTGCAGCTCAATAAATTGGACGAACTCAGGCTGGAGGCATATGAGAATGCCAAGTTATACAAAGAGAAGACAAAGAAGTGGCATGACAGCAGGATCCAGCCCAAGCAATTCAAAGAAGGTGACCAAGTTCTTCTTTACAACTCTCGCATGAAGCTATTCCCTGGAAAGCTTCGATCAAGATGGTCTGGACCTTTCACTGTGTCACACTGTTATTCACACGGAGCTGTCGAAATATACAATGAGAAGACACATCCATTCAAGGTTAATGGACACAGGCTGAAGCTGTATCACGCGAGAACCAATGAGTATCAGGAGAGTCAGTTGCTCCATGATCCACCTCCCAACTAGCACAATAAGGAGGTGTCCAGCTAAAAGAGGAAAAAGAAGCACCACTTGAGAAACCCCCAAGTGTGGAACTTTTCAAGCCATTCTTTACTTTTCTTTCTTTTATTTTGTTTTGTTTTTTCCTTTGTGTGTTTTCTTTTGTTTAGTGCTGTAGTTCAAGAAAAGGAATCATCAAGTCAGACACTCGTCAGGGAAGTTCCTCTACACCCTTTTAAATGACTAGCTTCGATAACTTTTGCAAAAAGGAGTATTTTGATTCTACACAGGCTCACCATAGCCTCATCACAGGCTGAGCCTGTGTCGAACTTCCATCTTAATCTAACCCCTCATCTAGATAATTTCTCACACTTAGAGGATATTAAGCAATTGGGGGCCTCGAACAGAACGCTAGGGTTAGAATCTCGCTGAATTTAGGACAATTTTTTTCCTTGTACACAATGTCTCTACCAAGTAACAGCCTGTGGCCCTGTAGTCACAAACAGGCTCAGCCTGTTTTTGCTATAGTGTCTAGCGCAAAAAGAGGAACTAGAGAAGATTTGTCTCACGCGTCATAAAATCTGCCCAACATAATTATGCCCCCTTTACCCACGTGTCATTCATGCGAATGGACACCAACCAAACTCTGAAAAGGGGGGTATATATATTTATGAATGGGCGGCAACAATCATTACCCAGCAGACATAACTCTTCGTTTTTCAACCGCTTCACCAATTGTTGTACCTGTTCATTGGCTTTAAAAAGTAAACCCCTACTCTTACCCTTTTCACTTCATCTTCTTCCTTTCGACTACAGCTTGCTGCAAACCCTAACATAACAAAATTCCTCTCTTCACCATCATGACCGGCGTCTAAAACAGCCCACCCACAACCCCTCCTTCTTCCTCAACTCAACCTAACCCTAACCCCCTAACCCTCAACCCCACATGCACCTACACCATCACCCGTCCCCTATTCTAAACCATCCAACGAAACCTACCCATCAATCCACCGCTACTACAACCCCTCCCCATCACCCCCACACCCAAATTACACCCAGACTTACCTCCTCTCCACATCCTCATCAGCGAGTTAGCTCGCCTTTACCCACCACAAGATGCCCAACCCCCACCCCTACTTGCCCTGCCTACACCACCCACAGAACCCACGACTACCATACCCGACACCCCTCAAACCACCACCTCCACCATGCAAACCATCCCACTCGCCCATTACACCCGCCGTCCTCGTACCCTACTGACAAGCCCTGGCGGCGGGATTGACCTAAACCTCGACCCCCCTCCAGAAATTAAAACCACCACCCCCACTGAAGTGCGCCCCAAAAAGCGCTTCGTCGTCCCTGAATCCGAGATAATAGACATGACGGTGGACCCACCCCCAGAATCATCCACCGTCGCCCTCACACCAACCCCTGACCTACCAACAACACCCAACCCGCCCCACCAAACGCCCTCGCGCCCGCTCCGCCACCTCTAAATACAAAACCGCCGCCGCCAGCCCATCAACACCCACCCCCAAACCAACAAGTAACGAGGGTCGATCCAAAGGAAACTAGGATCGCCCTCGGGAACCCAGCACTCCACCCCCTAGCGCGGAAGGAGAAGAAGAGGAACAAAGGGAAAGCAAAGAGGAAGATGCAGGCCAACAGGAAGATGAACAAGGGGCGGACATCCAGCCATTTTTCGAGCAGTGAGTGTCGACCACAGAAGGGCATGGATACGAGCACAATCTCAAATTGTGGTTGTAAGCAGATGGCTCGACATGAACGCACTTCGGCACATCGACCTCCGCAACAGCGTCAGGCAGTTGTTTCAACCATTTGGGTGGTTGAACTTTGCCACACTGGGAGAGAACACTTACGAGGACCTTATTCGCGAGTTCTTCTCTTCCCTTTCCTATCAGCCACCCACACCACGCCAGGATGGCATTGCAAGATTTAGGTTGGGCAACGAGAACCGGGTTCTCACAGTTGCCCAGTTCAACGTGATTTTTGGCTAAGTAACGAGGGACAGTAGGAGAGGCCTGGAAACTTTGATATCGAGACGTTCTGGAGGGAGATTTCAAACACACCAGGCTACAACTCCTCCTTCAGCAGCGCCACATCTTTCCACCGTCGCAGCCTCTGGCTCATACAACACTTCCTAGCGCACAACATTTATGACCGGAACCGGAGTCGCCCGAAAGTGCAAACCAAGGAGCTTTTCATCCCCTACAACATGGTTCACAGAAAGCCCCTCAACACAGGTTGTTTCATTCTCCGTCGTTTCTACACACAGCGTCAGGCACAATACCTTCCAGGCGCGAGGGTAATCACAGTATTGGCACGGCACTATGGCATCCCCCTCAACCAATTCCAGGAAGTTGAAGGAACGGTTTGGGTCGACGGCACCATTCTCAACCGCCTCAACCTTCCCGCACCACAGCCTCAGGAACAGGCTGAGGAAGAAGCTGCGGAGGAGCCGCCTGAGGAACAGGCTATAAGAGTAAATATAGCACAGGCCGAGGCACAGCCTCAGGGACAGGCCCAAGATAACCTGGAGAAGCAGCAGCCACAATGAGCCCCTCCAGCTGCCCAACAGCCCCAGGGACAGGCCCAGGCTATTACACGAGATCAATTACTGGATATCCTGGAGCAGATGCAAGAATAGATCGGACAACAGATCATTCTAATCCTCCAGAACCAAAACCGCCTACAAGAGGCACTCAATGCTCAAGCGGAATGACAATAGTGCCTCCAGGAGAGCATTTTTGCCCAAGAGATCCGCCTCACAGGCTCAATTGGGGAAATGCGCACAAGCATCACTAGGGGCATCACAGAATTAAGGAGGAATGGGGAGACACAGGCCGTGTCATGAGAGACTTCCAGAACTAATACACGGGCCAGCAAGTGCAATTGACCGAAACCCTTACCAACCTCCTCAACATGGCCGGGGCACTGTCAAGGGCACCGACAGCACCACCACAGCCACCATCGGGGAAGAAAAGTCCCAGGAACTAACCTTCACCTGATTCTGCAACACATTATAACCTAGTCTAGGATAACTCAACCCCCACTACACATAGCTTGACTTTCAATTTGGGGTATTTTTGTATCAATATAACTTAGACTAGCACTTTTATCTTTTGTTTTTCTTTTCGGCAGTATGTTTCTTTTGTCTGTATGACTTTGTTATTGCACCCTATTTTTGTTTTGTTTCTACAGTGAGGACACTGCCAGATTTTCAATTTTGGGTATTTTAGGGTGCAATTATGCTATGTACTTCCTAGTGTTCATGTAATGCAATTTCATTTTTTATCTATTTTCACTTTGTTTCTCCCAATGTGAGCCTGCCCTTATATTTATGCACTCTCTCTTATTCCATTTAATTATGCTCAGACTCTAATCTCATGACTTGTTTCATTTTTCCAAAACAAGCAGAGCAGGAATACTCAAGCAATTGCATTCCGTGAATTCTGTCAAAAGAAGGATCCTGTTAAAGAATTTTTTCTAAATGAAATAGGCTCAGCCTGTTTACCTTAGAACAGGCCCTTACCTTTGTCAAGGCAAAATCTCAAGCAAAGTCTACAAGCAAGGAAAGAATCTAGGCCATCTTTCGCACAACTACAGTTCACACAGAACCACACCCCTCTTCTCGAACCCTTGCAACCCCTTTTGAGCCAATCAAGATGGCCCCTATTTCATTCAATTACCCTGCACAGTCCACCCTCAACCATTTGCAGCCATAAGCAGGGGCCATCAGTGTCTAAGGGCACAAACTCCTTCAAACAGCCTCACCCTGCCGATGAGCCTGTGAGCAAGATTTGATCGAGATTAGAAAAAGAGAAGACCCATACTCAGCCAGTACAAAAATCAGAATGCCACAAGATGCGCGAACTCCATCCTTCCCTTGAAAAAGAAAAAAGAGAAAAGAAACATATGGGAAGAAGAAAAAAAGAAAAGAAAAATAAAAATAAGGAAAGGGAGGAAGGACAAGGGCAACATCTGGAAAATCATACTCCACCAAGGAACACAAATCCAATCCATCTGTTGGAGTCAGTGGTTACATCAAGAATGGCTGAAGTATTGGGACACAATTACTGAATAGTATGAGACCATAGAAAATACAAGGTCAAACAGCCTCTAGACTGTCTCATGCTGTTTATGAACAAAAACAAAAGAAATCGAGTTCACAAGCCATCGACCCATGCAAAAACCATCCACCTTCCCATGACAACCCTCACCCAGCCTCAATACAACACGAGTTAAGTCCTAGTGATCCTAGCTTGATGACTCATACACATTAGTGGAGACAAGAGGTAATGGGTCTGCATATGAGGTATTGTTTTTCACTTTTTAATCTTTAACTGAACCTCTCGAATGACAGAAGGAATGGAGGCCAATTGCAAAATTATTCCTGTGATTTTTATGATAAAAACTACTGACCAGGGATTTGGTTAGAGTCGAATGCAGCTTTGAAGAAAAATAAGAGGATGCCTGAATTGGGATATCACAAGGGAGGAACCTAGTGAAAATTTGATGCATTGAAATTGTTTTTACTTCCTTTCGAATTCATGCCCTCTTTTCTCTTCTTTTTTGTTTGCTTGAGGACAAGCAAGGTCTTCAGTTTGCGGTATTCTGATGCACATGAAATACGCATGGTTTTAGGCATGATTTTAGATATATTTGCTCTCAAATTCATCATGACTATATGCCTTACTTTGCATTATTTCATCATACTCCCTTAAATCCTATCCCCCAGTGTGTGATTAGTGATCTCAGGTGCATTTTGAAGGATTTTGGAGATTTTATTGGAGAATTCGAAGAAACAGCCTCTGGCACAACATGAGCCTGTTTCGGGCCTATTGTTCACTGCAAAATTAGTGAAGAGCCACTAATCCCCCCCAATTACAAGTTATCCACTAGATTTCACCACGTTTGCCATGATCCACGAAGCCATCACGCCACTACATCAATCTCAAGAAGAGCTGAATTCATTTGCACAAAAAATAGAAAGAGATTGCACACAGCCTCAGGCACAGGCCCAGCACAGGCTGAGCTTGTGGAATCTGCAGGCGACCAGGAACGCGGAGAAAAGAATATAAAACTCAGCCACTTGCAGAGCTTCACCACTTGCAAAATCTTCAACTCTGCAATTATGACCTGAGCGTTTCAGAAGACTTTAAGCATGGAAAAGAGGGGATAATCATTACACCCAAGGAACATTACAATTAAACAACTATTATCCTCCCCTTAAGTCTTCCAAAATCTGTAGATTTACAGATTTCACCCTATCGGCACACCTCCTATGGTGCCTTATCTGGAGAAGCAAGATGGGCAACTGAAACTCAACTTGCCCAACTGCCATGCCTTCCAGCATGTGGGAGAAGAGAGGAAAAGAAGATCCACGCCTATAAATAAGAAGAAAGAAGGAAGAACTAGGATCGATCACACCATCGATCAAACACCCATATCTACAAAAGTTTTGGAATAAAGGGTTCAAGTGGAAACACGATTCTGTAGCCTTTTCTGGGCAGAAATCGTATTGTCCCAAACCTCCAGATTTGTTCCAATCCATATTGCAACCTCTATCCCCAATGATTTTCTAATTTTGATTATGAACTAAACAAACCCTCTTAGGTTGAAGGGGTGAAGCATGTGTCTGTTCTTAGTGCAATAAATTACTCTTCTTATGTTTTTAACTCGATTTTTTTGTTTGGTTATTGTAAACTTGCTCCATGTTTGAGTCTTGATCAAACCCATGCATGATTATAGGTAGCGAGGTGAAGAGCCGAAAGGAGAAACCATAGTTGCTGGAACAACAACAACCAACCCTTAGCTCTTAGTTTTGAAAGAAAGTAGAAACTAATTGGGGCATTAGCCTCAACACCAAATCTTAATCCCCTTGGTTTGACCGATGCGAAGGCATTAGGATAAGTGAGAATCTTGGGAGGAACCTATGAGTGAAAACAAGTGGGTTCAGTTTTGGGTTAAGAGTGCCTGCAAGAACTGATCTGTGTAATTGACCTTGAGTTCTCGACAGGCCCAGCACTGGCTCAGCCTGTTGTGGCACAGTCAAGAAGAATGACACCACTTTTATTCTGATTCTTGATTGACTATTAAGTAGCCCATTTTTAATCTAGTAGCAGCTTGGTGAAGGACCAAAATGAGAAGCCAAGCGAGCTAGACAAATAATGGTCAGCCTTCACTCCCTAGCCCTTCGAAAGAAGATAGGGAGAGACTGTGGGTATCAGCACCAACACTAAATTTCACCTTCAAGTGGACGTCTATTCTAGTGACAGGGGGTAGACGGAAACTTGAGGAACTATCAATAAGATCGAAAGCCGTTGGTGGTACGTTAGGATGGGAGCCTCTTCAAGACTTCTTTAAAAAAATAGGCCGTCAAATAGGCCGAGCCTGTTGTGAGCCTATTGAGCAATTTAAAGCATGGAACAGGGCATGTGAACCCCAGATGCCTAAGACTTCACCAAATCTGATCTTTTTCTACTTCAGCACTTTTATCACTTTATACTTTTGCTCATTTTAAATTTTAATTTACACTCACCCAAAATTTCACTTCTGATTAATTTCTTCAAGCCTAATTCGTCTAAATTAAGAAGTAACAGGCTCACCCCAGTCCCTGTGGATACGACCTTGTAGAGTACTACACCTACCCTGTGCACTTGCAGGACTCACTCCACATCATCGTGCTTTCTCATGAATAGACCGAACTAACTTTGCCTTTTGCTGCCCATCTGCAATCACAAGCTCATTAACAGGTAAAGGCAACAAATCCAAAGGGGTTAGTGGGGTATAACCATAAACAATTTCAAAAGGTGAATAACCCGTTGAAGAATGTATGCTCCTATTATAGGCAAACTCGACCAAAGGCAAACATTCTCCCCAAGTTTTCAAATTTTTACCCACAACAGCACGCAACAAAGATCCCAAAGTTTTGTTTACCACTTTAGTCTGTCCATCCGTTTAAGGATGACAAGTCGTCGAGAACAACAACTTGGTCCCCAACTTACCCCATAACATGCGCCAAAAGTGACTGAGGAACTTAGAATACCTGTATGAAACAATGGTTTTGGGAAGGCCATGCAAGCGCACGACATCCCTAAAGAATAAGTAAGCATCATGAGATGCATCATCCGTTTTTATGACAAGCAATAAAATGTGCCATCTTACTAAACCTGTCAACAACAACAAATACACTATCATGTCTCCGCTTGGTCCGAGGTAACCCATAACAAAGTCCATAGACAAATCAGTCCAGGGACTATCCGGAACAGGCAGTGGCATGTACAACCCATAAGGTTGCACTTTAGATTTCGCTTGCCTACATGGAACACAACTGGCACAAATTCGCTCAACATCTTTCTTCATATATGGCCAATAAAAATGCTCATGCAAGATGTCAAGTGTTTTAGCAATACCAAAATGTCCCATTAAGCCTCCATCATGAGACTCCTAACAAGCAATTCTCTCATTGAACAAGTTGGAATGCAAAGTTTACGTTCCTTAAACAAATATCCTGTATCAATGTAAAACTTACCGAACCTAGCATGCTCACAAGCATCATAGATAGAAGCAAAATCATGATCAGATTTGTACAAGTCCTTAATATGCTCAAATCCCATCATTTTCGAACTAAGAGAAGTACTAAGAGCATACCTCCGTGATATTGCATCGGCTATGACATTATCCTTACCTTGCTTGTATTTCACCACATAGGGAAATGTCTCTATGAACTCGTGCCATTTAGCATGTCTCTTGTTCAGTTTACCATGGCCCTTTAGATGCTTCAAACTTTCATGATCGGCGTGGATCACGAACTCCTTGGGCCATAGGTAATGCTGCCACGTTTGCAACACCCGCACAAGTGCATACAGCTCTTTATCATATGTCGAATAGTACAGCTGTGCACCCTTCAACTTTTTGCTAAAATAAGCAATTGGCCTCCTTTCCTGCAAAAGAACAGCACCTATGCCTATACCAGAGGCATCACATTCAACCTCAAAGGTTGAGTTAAAATCAGGCTATTTAAGAATAGGAGCAGTACATAACTTATCCTTCAAAGTATTAAATGCATCCTCTTGCTCCTGTCCCCATTTAAACCCAATTTCTATCTTAACAATCTCATTCAAAGGTGCGGCAATTGTGCTAAAATCTTTCACAAACCTTCTGTAAAAGCTAGCAAGCCCGTGAAAAGACCTTACCTGCGAGACTGTTGTAGGAGTCGGCCACTCCCTTATGGCTTGTACCTTCTCTTGGTCGATTTCGATTCCCCTGGAACTCACAACATAACCAAGAAAAACGACGCTATCCATGCAGAATGTACACTTCTTTAACTTGGCAAATAGTTTTTCGGCCCTAAGAGCCTCCAGTACTAATCTAAGGTGTACAATATGCTCATGTTCATTACTGCTATAGATAAGTATGTCATCAAAGTACACAACCACGAATTTTCCTATGAAGGCTCTCAATATATGATTCATCAAACGCATAAATGTGCTAGGAGAATTAGAACCAAATGGCATTACCAACCATTCATACAACCCATATTTAGTTTTGAATGTAGTTTTCCACTCATCACCTACTTTCATGCGAATTTGATGGTAACCACTCATGAGATCAATCTTAGTAAATATGCATGCACCATGTAATTCATCAAGCATATCGTCAAGTCGAGGAATAGGATGGCGATACTTAACTGTTATTTTGTTGATTGCGCGACAATCAACACACATGCGCCACGTGCCATCCTTCTTTGGCACTAGAATCACTGGTACAACACATGGACTCAAACTCACTCGCACCAACCCCTTTGCAAGCAATTTTTCAACTTGCTTTTGAATCTCCTTGGTTTCCTCGGGGTTGGCCCTATATGCTGGCCGATTTGGGATTTGTGCTCCAGGAACAAAATCATTTTGGTGTTCTATGCCCTGAATAGGCGGCAATTCTTTAAGTAGTTCCTCTCGAAACACATCCTGAAAATCCTGCAAAACAGAAACAACAGAACTAGGAATATCGGGATTAAGATCAGTGTCAGAAAAATAAGCGCCCATGTACAAGAGCACCAAAATATCTTTTCTTCCTGCACATGCTACTCTAAAATCCCTCACATTTGCATAGAAGTTCTATTTCTATTTCCCTTCTTTTTTTCTCTCCAAGTTGACATTAGCTCTCCTTTTCTCTCCCTCATTGTCGACTTCACTCTTTTCTTTCTCTTTTTGTTTTAGCTCTCTTTTTTCAAGGTTCTCAACCTTTTGCACACCCTCTCTTTTTGCATAGCCTCTGGTGATGTGTGAACATTTTACACATCATTTGGGGTTTTATTTTGTGACTTTTATCTTTGTTTTAGTCTTTATTTATTTTATTCTTGCGTTTATTTTATTTAAATATTTAATAAATTGTCATTCTAGTTTTCGAGGACCTTTTTGCAGGAAAATATGAATTCTTGGTCATTTTGAAGTAAAGGTAGTGAGATATGGACTTGTTTGGAAGATGTAAAGTATGAAGGATGCATTTGGTTATTGGCCAAGTCAATAAACCGTTTGGTTATCTTCAAAATCTCCTGCATCCTTGGTTTGGAATTTTAAATTTGGAACATTGTCAAATCTTGGATCAGTATCAAGACGAAACCAACCTCCTGAAGCAAAGTTTTTGCTTGAATTTTGAAACATGGCAACGTGGCCCCTCCTCCTCCCTTTTTGAAGAAATATGATATTGCCAAAATCCCTTGATGTGTGCCTAGCCTAGCATTTATTTTGGCTGACATGCAAGCTTGGCCACACATGTCCCCCTCCCACTACTATAAATACTCACAAGAAGACAAAGCTAGGGGGCATCAATCACTTCCAATTTTCGGCAGTAGCATAGCTCTTTAGACTAGGAATTTCACTTTGTATTATTTATTCTTTCCTTGTAACAACTAGTTTATTATTTTAAGTTGTAGATTGAAGTTGGGAACAATTCCAGAGACAAGGTTCCATCGTTGAATCAAGGTTTGAGTTATTAATTAATTTATTTTTATTTTACTTTCCTTGAGTATAAATGATGGCTTCTCTAGCAATTGTTTCTTCTTCATCTATGTCTAGCTAATTTTCTTAATCTAGGATTAGGGGATGATCTTGTCATTAATTCCATGCAAACTTAATTAAATACTATTCCCTTAATTTAATTCTTCTTTGATCTGGTCTTTGATACTTAATTAAGTTAGTTGCCTGATCAACAATTAGCTTAAGTCCATAATAGGAGATTGTTAAGTGACAGCGTCAGTTTCCTATAGAAAAACTTAGACCGGGCTTTAGGAACTGACCTCAGGAGGGGCGTGCTTTCTATTGGAGACTCAAAGGTAAGAACTTAAAGCTCTTAATTTATTTCAACACTGGCAGAATGGATAGTGGAGATAAGTTAGGAGGGGGTTTTACGGCTTACGGAAGTAGGCTATTGATCTAGTTGAGTTTACCGGTTCTTTCAAAGAAGAGAATTTTTAGGATTTAATATCAGATCTACACAGGCAGGACATGTAGTGACAAAACACGGCTTGGTTGTGTTGCACTTAATTGCATGGAAATTATGGCATGGGATTCCCCGAACTTCTAGGTGTTTTTCTCATCATTGTCAACTCATTTACTATTCTTGTTATTTTCTTTTCCAAGTTTATTACACCATTCAATCGACTCCTCTTCGAGGTTTAATTTTCTAGATAATCATATATCACATTGTTAATAGTACTTAGCAAAGATCCCTGTGAGACGACCTTGGTACTACAACACCCTGTATACTTGCAGGAGGCTATCAAGTTTTTGGCGCCGTTGCCGGGGATCGGCGTTAATATTCATTGACTTTGTGAATTGGTTAATCTAGATCTTTCTTTTTCTTTTTCACCCGTTTTGTTTAGTGTGTTTCTTCTTCAGATCGTCTTGGTGCATGAATCTTAGAAGCTCGGGAATACCACCAGGAAAGCTAGATCCCGAGGTCGAAAAAAATTTTTGGGCCAAACTCCGTAGACTCCGGCTCGAGAAGGAATCAGAGGACGGCACCTCAACCAAAGGAGAAATGGCTGAACACAATGAAGAAGTCTGGTTCGGACCTCGAGCTAGACCGGTCCGAGACTTCTCAATCCCAGATGCAACTCTTGCACAGTCTAGTGTGGTCCGTCCAACTGTGCAAGCAAACAATTTTGAGCTTAAGCCGGCCCTTATTAAGATGGTACAGCAAGATCCTTTCGGGGGCTCCCCTGTTGAAGATTCAAATCAACACTTGCAAGATTTCCTGGAAATCTGTGACACGATCAAGGTGAATGGAGCCTCGGAAAATGCTATTAAGCTGCGCCTCTTTCCTTTCTCACTCAAGGATAAAGCAAAAGCATGGTTGACGGCACAAGCTCCTGGGACATTTAATACATGGACGGCTCTATCCCAGGCTTTTCTGAAGAAATTTTTCCCACCCAGCAAGGCCATGATATTTCGGAACAACATAATGGAGTTCAAACAAAAGGCCAATGAATCATTCTACGATGCGTGGGAAAGATTTAAAGATGCACTAAGAAGATGCCCACAGCATGGCCTTCCAGATTGGCTGATTGTGGAAAAATTCTATGCTGGCCTAAACGATACCCTCCGTGCACATGTTGATGCAGCAGCCGGAGGAGTAGCTTTGGCTAAAGATGCTGAGGATGTGTACGAACTATTCGAGCACGTCGCCAGCAACAAATTTAATTGGTCTGCCGAGATACCTGGCGGAAAAACTGCTGGAGTTCTTGAACTTGACGCTATGAGCCTGATGAACGCTAAGTTGGATGCCATCTTGAAGTTGAACGGGAAAGGACAGTCCCATTCTTGTTCTAGATGTGAAGGAAGCTATCAGGAGTGCCCAGTAGAAGAAGGCTATGAGCAAGCATGCCAGGAGCAAGTCAGTTACATCAACCAGAGGGTCCAAAAAGATCCTTACTCGAACACCTACAACCCAGGTTGGAGGGACCACCCCAACTTCTCTTGGAAACCTCAGCTGCCAAACCAAAATCCAGTCGGAAGAGGTCCTCCGGATTCCCTCCCAAACAACCTGCACAGCCATACCAACAAGCCCCTAACGATATGCAAACTTCCATGGCCACTTTTATGAAACAACAATAGTAGTTCATGGAAGAGCAGCGTCAGGTTGTGAAGGGACTTTCTGATAAGATAAACAGCCTAGAATGTTAGATTGCATAAACTGGTCCCAGTCAAGGCCATCCCGGCAGACTACCAGGGAAACCGGAGGTCAACCCTCAAGCTCAATGCAACGCTATCACTCTTCGGAGTGGTACTCAGTATGAAGAGCGACAACCTCCCACGACCCCGATAGAAGAAGGAGTACACGGCCAGGCCGTGCAAGTAAGCAAGCCAGCAGAGCACGAGCAGGCCGTGTCGGCCGACAAAGGAAAAGGGAAAAAGGATGAAGTAAAAGCTTATGTTCCACCTATTCCCTTTCCTCAAAGGCTCAATCCACTGGTACATGATAAGAAGTTTGGACGCTTCCTCGAGATCATGAAAAAGCTCTACATCAACATTCCGTTTATCAAGGCTGTGTCCCAAATGCCCACCTATGCAAAATTCTTAAAGGACATCTGGTCTAATAAGAATAAATTGATGGATTATGGGACAGTGGCTTTGACGGGAGAATATAGTGCTATCATCCAAAACAAGCTCCCGGATCCATGAACCTTTACTATCCCTTGTGACATAGGGAAAGTGCGTATTGAGAGAGCACTTTGCGATCTAGGAGCAAGCGTCAGTGTGATTCCCTTATCAATCAGCAAACAGCTAAACTTGGGTGATCTAAAACCTACTGCTATGTCCCTCAATCTAGTAGATAGGACTGTCAAGTACCCAGTGGGAATTTTAGAGGACGTTCCCATCAAGATCGGGAGCTTTTTCGTCCCAGTCGACTTTGTGGTTTTGGATATGGAAGCCGATAACCACGTTCCTATTATTCTCGGACGGCCCTTTCTAGCAACTGCTGGGGCCATTATTGATGTCAAAGGCGGAAAGCTCTCGTTGCAGGTCGGGTCTGAGAAAATATGCTTCGCAGTTAATGAAGTGATCCGGAAAGGCGTAGCTGATAACTTGTGCTACCGCCTTGATATTGTCGAAGCAGCAGTTGAAGAAGAGAATGCACAGGCAGACTGTGCAGATCCACTATTGGCGTGCCTAGCGCATAACAAAGGTATTCAGGATCCTAATCCTGAAATAGCAGAATGTGCACGCCAATTAGAAACTTTATCTTTGGCATCCGACGAAGAAGATAAAAAAATTGAAGAGTTGAACAAGATGCCAGAAGATTCAATTGAAGATGCTCCGAAGGTTGAGCTCAAACCTCTTCCTCTCAAGCTTGGGTATGCATTTCTGGGGCCAAATTCCACTTACCCAGTAATCATAAGCGCAAGTTTGACAAAGGAAGAGGAGGAAAAACTGTTGACAGAGCTCAAGGCGCACTGAAGAGCAATCGGGTATTCTATTGATGACCTTACAGGGATAAGTCCCTCATTTTACACATATAGAATACTCTTAGAAGACGGCTATAAGCCGGTAATTGAGCGTCAGAGGCGACTAAACGAGAACATGAAAGAAGTCGTCAAAAAGGAGATTTTGAAGCTTCTAGACGCCGGGATAATCTATCCCATCTCAGATAGTGAATGGGTCTCTCCTATTCACGTCGTGCCCAAGAAAGGAGGAATGACTGTCGTTGCCAATGAGAACAACGAGCTCATCCCCACAAGGATAGTCACAGGGTGGCGCATGTGCATCGACTACAGAAAACTGAATAGCGTCACCCGAAAAGATCATTTTCCTCTCCCATTCATCGATCAGATGCTCGAGAGGCTGGCAAAGCATTCCTATTTTTGTTACTTGGATGGATACTCTGGCTTCTTCCAAATTCCAATCCATCTAAGCGATCAAGAAAAGACGACATTCACATGCCCATATGGAACATTCGCCTACCGAAGAATGCCATTTGGATTGTGCAATGCCCCTGCAACATTCCAACGGTGTATGATGGCAATCTTCTCCGATATGATCGAGGAAATCATGGAAGTCTTCATGGACGATTTCTCAGTCTACGGGAAGACCTTCGATGAATGTCTCGCCAACCTATCTCGAGTGTTACGACGATGTGAAGAAGCCAACCTGGTGCTTAACTGGGAAAAGTGTCACTTCATGGTTCGTGAAGGGATAGTCTTGGGCCATACAATTTCCGAACGAGGAATAGAAGTTGACCGTGCAAAAATCGAAGTGATAGAAAAGCTGCCCCCACCAACCAATGTTCGAGGTATTCGAAGTTTCCTGGGTCATGCTGGATTTTATCAAAGGTTCATCAAAGACTTTTCGAAGGTTACTAAGCCTTTGACTAACCTGCTCAGTAAAGACGTGCCCTTCGAATTCGACCAAGCATGCCTGGAAGCTTTCGAGAAGATCAAGAAGGTGCTAATCTCTGCCCCAATCATGCAACCTGCCGATTGGAGTCTTCCTTTCGAGATTATGTGCGATGCTAGTGATCATGAAGTGGGAGCGATCTTGGGCCAGAGGAAAGATAATAAATTGCATGCAATTTATTAAGCGAGCAAGACACTTGACGACGCACAGGTCAACTATGCAACAACAGAGAAGGAGATGTTAGCTGTCGTGTTCGCTATCGAAAAATTCCGCTCATACCTTCTCGGTTCCAAAGTTATAGTCCACACAGACCATTCTGCCCTTAAATACCTTATGCAGAAAAAAGATGCTAAACCACGACTAATCCGGTGGGTACTTTTGCTCCAAGAGTTTGATCTGGAGATCAGAGATAAAAAGGGAACCGAGAATACTGTTGCAGACCACCTCTCGAGATTGGCTCAGGAACGCATCTCCGACGAAGATAAGATTCCAATTGATGATACTTTTCCAGAAGAACAATTGGCAGCATTAATGGCAGAAACCAAAAGCAACCTCGCCACTCCCTGGTATGCCGACTTTGTAAACTTCCTTGCCAGCAATATCTTGCCTCCGAATCTGTCCTATCAGCAGAAAAAGAAATTCCTCTCTAAAGTTAGGAATTATTTCTGGGATGACCCATTTCTTTTTAAAAGATGTGGAGATGGACTGATTCGACGTTGCATACCAGACGACGAGATTGACAATCTACTTCTCAATTGCCATGCTTCACTTTATGGTGGCCATATGAGCGCGTGGAAGACGGCAACGAAAGCCCTGCAAAGCGGATTTTTCTGGCCGAACATGTTCAAAGATGCCAAGAAATTCACACGGTCGTGTGATCGTTGCTAGCGCACAGGCAATATCTCCCAACGCCATGAGATGCCACAGCAAGGAATTCTGGAGGTCGAACCTTTCGACGTGTGGGGAATAGACTTTATGGGACCGTTCCCGTCTTCCCGATCCAACAGCTACATCTTGGTAGCAGTAGATTATGTTACAAAATGGGTCGAGGCCGTGGCATCTCCTACCAACGATGCTCGGGTCGTCGTCAAATTCCTTAGAAAGATCTTTTCTCGGTTTGGCACACCCAGGACACTGATAAGCAATGGCGGCACCCATTTTTGCAACAAACAGTTGGAGGATGTACTTCGCAAATATGGAGTCACCCACAAGATTGCTACTCCATACCATCCTCAGACGAGCGGGCAGGTGGAAGTTTCCAATAGGGCAATCAAGCAGATCCTAGAAAAGAAGGTGAATTCCTCAAGGAAAGTTTGGGCTATTAAGCTCGATGATGCCCTATGGGCCTATCGGACTGCTTATAAGACCCCTATTGGCACGACACCCTACCGGCTCGTGTACGGAAAGTCTTGCCACCTTCCATTCGAGCTCCAGCATAAGGCCTACTGGGCAGTCAGGGTTTTGAACTTTGATCCCAAGGTAACAGGACAACACCGCTTGTTGCAGCTCAACGAGCTTGAAGAAATCCGTTTGGATGCCTACGAAAATGCCAAGATCTACAAAGAGAGGACCAAACGGTGGCATGACAAACGGATCATCAAAAGAGAATTCAGAGCTGGGGACTATGTTCTACTATTCAACTCCCGACTCAAGCTCTTCCCAGGAAAGCTTCGATCTCGATGGTCGGGTCCTTTCGAGGTTGTCAAAGTCCACCAGTCTGGAGCTGTTGTGATTCGAAACAAGGACGATGGTACTTTTACCGTGAACGGTCAACGTCTGAAATTCTACCTCCCCGAAGAGCAAATCGGACAAGAGGTGGTGTTACCGTTCGCCGATGCACCCTCTGCATAAGAGGCATCGAGTCCAGCTACAAGACGTTATAGAAGCGCTTCGTGTGAGGCAGCCCACGGATCTTTTTGAAGATCGGACAATAAAAGAAGTTTGGGGGTAGATCCCTCAAATCACCACAATAAAGAGGAGACTCACAAAAATTAAGGCACAGGCATTAAATGCAGCCATCAGAGGCAAATAAACCAGTATATTATATATTATATATATACTAGTTTATTTTCAGGGCAAGCCAATTCTAAATTCAAGAATCCAGATCGGTGGGGGCCTACCAAAGACACACAAAGAATATTAATACGCACATGCAAAAACTCGTTACTGTTCATGTGTGTATTTTATTCTATTTCTTTGGCTTGTAGGAAGTCAGATTGGCACATCCCGTGGGGCATGATAAGTCACAAATAGTGGAAATAAGCTCACTACAGTCCTTATCATATATTATTTCCACTCAAACATTTTTGACTGAGCTGACTATGGCGTGAAGAGAAGACTTAAAGAGAAGGGAGAGGTGATAAAAAGCAGATAATTCCTAACTAACCGGTTAGTTATCCTTTCAAACTCCCTCTTCTATCCGGTTACAAAACTCAAAACCCATCTCCATCTCTATTCTTTTCTCTAACCCCCACTTTTTAAGCCTTTTTGAGTCTATGCTAATCTTAATTAGCTAGACACACACTTTTTGTCTCATACCCATTAAAAACCCCATAACCTCTCCGTCGCCATCATGACCATCTCTTCTCTCTTCTCTTCATTCTTCTCTCCCATGAGGACCAAAGCCGAAGCAGCCTACCGTGGCCGAGGCCTCGATCACTCACACTCATGGCCGTCTGCGCCTGCTGCCCCCACTCCACCGTCGACAGCTCGCCACCCTTCCGCCTCCAGCAGCAGGTCTCGCCGGAGCACCTCCCCACCTGCTGTTTCCCCCGCGGCCTCCACCATCTCCACAGGGCACCGCCATGAGACCGGCTCTCCTCGCCGCCCTCACCACACGGGCCACCTGAAGACTCCCTCGACAACCACTGCTGTTGTCGCTCCACGCCGATCGGGCGTCTCCACCACACCCCCTGCAGCGAAACCCGGGGCGCGCTCCGAAGCCCGCAGTCCACCCCCTCGCCGGTCCTCCTCTCGGCATCGCCCGTCGAGATCCACACCTCCAGCCCCCACTTCCGCACCTGTTAGTACCAGGACTCGTGCCCGGAAGTTCGCGGCGTCGAACAAACGGAGTCCCATCACTCCGACCAAGGAACCCGACATTGAGGAGCTTGACGAGGAGGCCGATTATATGCCTCGCCGACGCCGTGACACTCCAGTCCAGCAGCATCAGACCAAGCCGCAGCAGTCCACTTGGGCTTCTACCCGAGTCCCTACACAGCCCAGCCGTGCTCGGGCCAATACACGGGCTCGGCATACACCACAACAAGCAGGGGCCTCTGTCTTGCACAAGCGCCCTACAGAGGACCCGAGCCCTCCACCAGCACGGAAGAAGGCCAGAACCTCCCCTGCACGGAAAAGTAAGTCACCACACCCTCTAATTCTTGCTTTTCGTCCTAATCTGCCCAATGCGACTCTTAGAGACAGTTACCGTAAATTGATCAAACGACCAATTAGGCAAACTAGGTATCTTGATGATGATGTTGTGACTCATATGCGCAATAGGGAGGAGTTGAATATGTTTCTTTCTAATGTTGGCTTGGTCCAGTTTGCTTCATTGCGATTCCCTACCTACATAGAGCTCACCTATGAATTTTTCTGCACCTATTATTATTTTTTGGATGCGTATGTTGCTAATGATTCTGGGGACATTCAATTTCGACTTCTAGACCGTGATTTTGCCTTGACCTTGTCTGAGTTCAATGCCATATTTGGGTTTAATAATCATGGGCATAGGTACATACCTTCTGATTTTAATGACCAGTTAGTTTGGGAAGAATTGGCCGATGCTTCACCTTTTAAAAACAATGTTTCCAAAGCCACACGCCTTAAGAACCCAACTCTCCGTTATATTCATCGTGTCTTGTCTAACTCTCTCTTTAGCCGGGACTCTTCTGAGGGTGTTCTTAATCGTGAGGAGTTGTTCTTCCTTCATTGTATGGTTCATGGGGTTGCTATTAATGCTGGATGTTTCTTGTTATATCGATTCCACATGACTGCCCATGTCTTCACTAAGAAGGTCGGAGGGGGAGGTTTAGTGTCTGCCATTGCGCATCATTTTGGTCTAGACTTGTCTAGGTACACCGTCCACCCGAAACCAACCAATATAGGTCTGGACACCTTTTATCGCATGGGTTTGCCTAGGATGAAAGGAGGGGATGGTGTGCATACTTTTTCTGTGCAGGATGATGATGATGATGCTGTCCGTGATGATGCTGCTGCCCCTGGAGGTTGTTCACACAAGCTGCCCATTTCCGAGCACGCTTTGGAAGGATTGGAGGCTTTGCCGGATTTGTATGCCGATTTCCAACGCTTGGCCAGCCGTCAAGCGCAGGCTGATGAGAGGCAATCTGCCTTTCAGTTTGAATTCCAGCAATTCCAGGAGAAGTTGTGGGAGGGGATGCAACTTTTCATCCCTTGTATGCGCGCGATCAGGAACGACTTGGACTACTTGATGCGGCGCCGGGGGCGTTGATTTGGTTTTGTTGATTCTTCTTTTTATTTTGTTCTTTCATTTCTTTATTTTCCGGTTAATAAACTCATGATGCAGCTTTCTATATTTTGTGTCTCATTGTGCTATTTTCAGTTTAGGGGATGTTATGGATTTGTGCAGTGGGGACACGGCACTTCTTAGTTTGGGGGGGGTGCCAACTTACTTTTTGCACTTTTTGCAAAACTTTGGTTGGGCTGCAGCATGTATTTTCAGATTATGAACAATTTCAGTTTGGTAGTTTTTTTTCATTTCAATTCAGTTTTTATTTCTTTTCCTCTTCTTGTTATTTTGATGGATAAGTGTTTTTTGCGCAAGTATCAGGATTCTCACATGGGCATGTCAAAACCGACTTGACAATGGAACAGGATAACTCGTCCAATTTTATTCCATGTATGACAAGGTATTTCGGGCCTACATTGGGCCCTGAAGGAAAAATTCAGTTTTGGCCAAATTAAGCCTTGTAAGGGCTGCGATATCATTTGTTCATAATCCATACTAACTCTTTTTGCTTTAAAAAAAAAAATCTTGGCATTAATAACGGGTCTTAGAACAGGTTCATAACTCGGTCGAGGAGAAATTTTTACAAGGACATTTTCTTAAGGACATGATTAAGGCATTTTTCTTCTTTGGTTTGTAAACTAACCTTTAGACACAGCTAGCCCGTGTACATTTTTTCCCTTGCTAACCTTTTTGGGTCCTTATTGATAGCCATAATTTCTTTCATACCCGCATCTACCCACTTTCGCGTTTTGAAACCTTGGCTATCATAACATTTCTTTTTCTTTTTCCATCCCTTTATGCATGTTGCTCGAATTATTTTGTGTCTTTAATTCTAGTCTCATATGAGTTGGATGTTGGTTCTTCTATACAAGTACTACACAGGGAGCTTGTGTCTATTCTAGAGAAGTATTGTTCAAAAGAAAAAAATCACAAAAGAGAAAAAATGGGGGCAATAAAGAGAAAGTATTCCTTCATCATGCAAATTGATTGTCCCTATTTTTGTCAAAAAAAAAAGAAAAAAAAAACTCTACAAGCACTTTGAAAAA
The DNA here is from genome assembly GCA_028386065.3 of Turnera subulata. Taxonomy (NCBI): domain Eukaryota; kingdom Viridiplantae; phylum Streptophyta; class Magnoliopsida; order Malpighiales; family Passifloraceae; genus Turnera; species Turnera subulata. Next base: position 38,844 of record JAKUCV010001351.1, read on the forward strand.
AAAAGATTCTCCAGTTTGCACTCATTTTAGAACCATTCAAAAAAGAGAGTTCCTTCGGCTAGATGATAAAGCACAAATTTTTCTTTCAAGCACTTGCATCTCTTGTTTTTTTCCCTTTTTCCCATTTCTTGTTAACCTTTAACCAAGCCCCGTTACAACCTTAACAAGACCTTTTGATCCTTTCGATTACTGTCCTTGTCATTAGTGGAGATCGAAGAGTAAACCTGCTATTTGACCTTGTTTCTTCTCTTTAATAAAATGCCAAGACTAACCTACTTTCTTTCAGCAAAATTGAGGAAGGAGAATTTGTTCAAATGATGTCGCTGCCTGGTTAGGTGAAATTCGGTTCTAATTGTACTTTTCCCTTTGAGGTTCTTTGTAGGTCGGGGATCTTGATTCCTCGGGAAATTTTTGGAAGGATTTTTCTGTGAGTTTGGATTAGTCGGATTGGTTTGCCCGTGTTGAGTGATTTCCTTTTTACCCTCGTTTTCACGTTATTTGCTTGGGGACAAGCAAAAGCTTAAGTTTGGGGGCGTGATGTGTGAACATTTTACACATCATTTGGGGTTTTATTTTGTGACTTTTATCTTTGTTTTAGTCTTTATTTATTTTATTCTTGCGTTTATTTTATTTAAATCTTTAATAAATTGTCATCCTAGTTTTCGAGAACCTTTTTAAAGGAAAATATGAATTCTTGGTCATTTTGAAGTAAAGCTAGTGAGATATGGACTTGTTTGGAAGATGTGAAGTATGAAGGATGCATTTGGTTATTGGCCAAGTCAATAAACCGTTTGGTTATCTTCAAAATCTCCTGCATCCTTGGTTTGGAATTTTAAATTTGGAACATTGTCAAATCTTGGATAAGTATCAAGATGAAACCAACCTCCTGAAGCAAAGTTTTTGCTTGAATTTTGAAACATGGCAACGTGGCCCCTCCTCCTCCCTTTTTGAAGAAATATGATATTGCTAAAATCCCTTGATGTGTGCCTAGCCTAGCATTTATTTTGGCTGACATGCAAGCTTGGCCACACATGTCCCCCTCCCACTACTATAAATACTCACAAGAAGACAAAGCTAGGGGGCATCAATCACTTCCAATTTTCGGCAGTAGCATAGCTCTTTAGACTAGGAATTTCACTTTGTATTATTTATTCTTTCCTTGTAACAACTAGTTTATTATTTTAAGTTGTAGATTGAAGTTGGGAACAATTCCAGAGACAAGGTTCCATCGTTGAATCAAGGTTTGAGTTATTGATTAATTTATTTTTATTTTACTTTCCTTGAGTATAAATGATGGCTTCTCTAGCAATTGTTTCTTCTTCATCTATGTCTAGCTAATTTTCTTAATCTAGGATTAGGGGATGATCTTGTCATTAATTCCATGCAAACTTAATTAAATACTATTCCCTTAATTTAATTCTTCTTTGATCTGGTCTTTGATACTTAATTAAGTTAGTTGCCTGATCAACAATTAGCTTAAGTCCATAATAGGAGATTGTTAAGTGACAACGTCAGTTTCCTATAGAAAAACTTAGACCGGGCTTTAGGAACTGACCTCGGGAGGGGCGTGCTTTCTATTGGAGACTCAAAGGTAAGAACTTAAAGCTCTTAATTTATTTCAACACTGGCAGAATGGATAGTGGAGATAAGTTAGGAAGGGGTTTTACGGCTTACGGAAGTAGGCTATTGATCTAGTTGAGTTTACCGGTTCTTTCAAAGAAGAGAATTTTTAGGATTTAATATCAGATCTACACAGGCAGGACATGTAGTGACAAAACACGGCTTGGTTGTGTTGCACTTAATTGCATGGAAATTATGGCAAGGGATTCCCCGAACTCCTAGGTGTTTTTCTCATCATTGTCAACTCATTTACTATTCTTGTTGTTTTCTTTTCCAAGTTTATTACACCATTCAATCGACTCCTCCTCGAGGTTTAATTTTCTAGATAATCATATATCACATTGTTAATAGTACTTAGCAAAGATCCCTGTGAGACGACCTTGGTACTACAACACCCTGTATACTTGCAGGAGGCTATCATTTGGCTATCCTCTCATGCTCACCATTGTTTTGCAGCTTGGCTGCCTTTTCTTGCCTTATTGCCTCAGCACTCTTTTCCAAGTGCTTCTGATCGTAATACACTTGTTGTGGAGACAATGGAGCTAACAAAAATTTCTGCTCACGCATGGAGAAGGAGTACCTATTCTTATACCCATCATGCCATACTCGCCTGTCATACTGCCATGGTCTACAGAGTAAAATGTGTCAAGCAAGCATGGGAATAACATCACACAGTATCTTGTCAGTATAATTACCAATGGTCATAGTAACAAGAACCTGTTTTGTCACCTTGATCTCACCCATGTCATTCAACCACTGTAGCTTATATGGGTTGGGATGCTTCGAAACTACTAATCCCAATTTCTCCACCATCAAGGCGTTGGCTACATTTGAACAACTCCCACTGTAGATGATCACACTACATTCTTTGCCATCGACATGGCATTTGGTGTGGAAGATATTTTCCCTCTGCTCCGCCTCATCCTCTTTCAACTGTGCACTAAGAGCTCGACTGGTCACTACAAGTAATGGATCGGATCCTGGCGCCTCTTGCACATATCGATCTTTCACGGGAACATCTTCCAGCTCGGGCATGTTAACATATGGGTCGTCCTCCTCATCATCCGAATAGAGCTCTCCCCCTTCCCGAACATAGATCAACTTCTTGTTTGGACATTGGGAGGCGATGTGCCCAACACCCGAACACTTGAAGCACTTCACATCCCAATGTTTAGTTGTGGAGGAAGAAGTTGACTGGCTTGCTTTTGGGGCTGGTTTGTAGTCGGCTAGTCTAGTCTTTTCCTCTCTCGACTTCTCTTCTCGGGTGTATCTTCGTTGATTCCAGCTGGACGAACTGGATGTGATATAAGGTCCTAAAAACCCATGTTGTTATTATATATCTTCAGCTGCCTTTCCACCTTGATTGCATTCTCGACAACCTCTCCAATCTCTAGATTATGTTGCAGTTCTATGACATTAGCAATCTCCCGGTTCATTCCAGCAAGGAATCGTGCCATGGTTGCTTGGGGTTCCTCCTCTATATTCGCCTGAAGCATTAGTGCGTCCATCTCCTTATAATACTCATCAATGCTTCGTGTACCTTGCCTCAAAGTTTGCAGCTTCTGGTGCAAATCGGTGTAGTAGTAGCTCGGTACATACCTCCTCCTCATGATGCTTTTCAATTCAGCCAATGTCTGAGGGGGTCCATGTCCTGCACGACTCCTGTCCAACAAAAAATTGTTCCACTATTTAAGAGCATAATCCGTAAATTCAAGAGTAGCTAGGTTAATCTTCTTTTCCTCCGAAAAGTGATAACAAATAAAAACCATATCAACTCTTTGCTCCCATTCAATGTAAGCGTCTGCATCTCCTCTTCCCTGAAAAGAAGGTATCTTGATCTTGATGTTGTTCATATTGGTATCGACATTGTTGAATGGCTCCCATTCGTTGTTCCTTCCATAATGTCGATTCTGATAACCTCCTCTTCCTCTCGGCATTCTGCCACCTCGTCCACAGCCTTGGTAATGTGGCTACCACTCTTCCTCTTCCCATACCTCTTTTTCAAACTCGCCTTCCAAATACATCTGAGGTTCAGCTTGCTCCCGAGGCTCGAGTACCTCGCCCCCTGGCTGCGGTTCGACTCCCTGCCTTGGTTCCTCAACCAATGGCGGTTGTTGCTGCTGTTGGCGTGGAGGGAGGTGTTGCTGCTGCTGCTGTCGTGGTGGTGGCTGCTCTCCCTAGACGGCCAAGCCTGTAAGTAGGCATTTCAACTCCGCTATGTCGTCTCTATGTGTGCGTCTGAACTCAGCTAACTCCTCAGATTTGTCGAGCAATTTGTTGTTGAGACGGACTACCTCATCTCTCAATGCCCTCCATTGTAGTGACTCCCCTTGCTCGTCTTGCCTACTGCTCTCTGAGTCCTGGCTTTTTGGTGTCTGCGGCATTAGCCTGAAAAAAAATAACCTCACGCTCTTGTGTTTCGCTCACTCTCTTGTTCCTTGCTAGGTTTTTATTTGTCAGGATCCACAAACAAATCACAGAAAATAAAAAATTGCCATGTATTCATTCGAGTCAATGAATTTCCTAACAAGAAACGACAAACTTCATGAAACTAGAGGCAAGATTAACTCAACTCAAGGACAGAAAACACACACACAAGGAGAACAATTTGTATGTGTAAGATTTTTGGTCAATCGAGCAATATGAAATAATATCACCCAATGCAAGAAATCGGCTATCAACACAACAAACTGAAAGAAAACTTAAGATTTTAATTCGGGTAAGAACTTTTCCCGAATTCCTGCAAAAACAATTTGGTTATCAACTACTCAACAAGCAATTTCAATTCCAAAGACACAAATCGACTAAGTGATTTAGGGTTTAGTCGACTATTTTTTTAAAAAAATAATAACAATTCGGCATAAAGAAAACAATTAACAAGGAAAAATTTAAGGATAGTTGATTGATTTGATAACTTGAGCTCCGCTACCAAAATTGATGCAACCACACACCTAGCTGGCCCGAGAAGCACCTTCGTATCTAAGAATGTCCCGATCTTAAATCACCACCAATCGTGCACACTTTATGCACCGTTGTTCTTCACCTCCTAATAATCCGTGTTAGACAACAGATGGACGCGATAGTCCCTCAACCTCCTAATCTCTCGGTGCTAGACAACAAAGAAACAAAAGCACAAAGGAATATGAATCACAATAGCAAATATCACTACCTACAATTGTTAGCAAATCCCTAAAATAAAAAACAAGAAAAGAGACTCCTCTATTGATGTGAGATTATTCAAGCTTTTCTGAACTTTTTATTTCTCAAATAATCTGTCTCAAAACAAAGATAAAGGTCCCTATTTATAATCAACTAAAGTCAGCCAAACAAGCATCCCTTGCCGACTTGGAATAGTCTTCCCACCCTAGGCCAAGTCGGCCACATTAACCCTAATGGACTAAGATTGGACTAATTAAAAACCAACAAAATAAAAAAAAAAGCCCATAAATTTTTTAAGACCAAAATAACAATAATAACCCAAATAATAAAAAGCCCTATGCCAAAATTTAGTTAATTGTTTTTATATAATAAAATTGGCAACTAAAATAGATATGTCAGGCCTCTTCTATTCCTTCCCACACAGTGATGCATGTGGGTTTCTTCATAAGCTCTTCTCCCATCTTGATTACTCGATCTTCTTGCAACTCAAGGTTGAGCAATGGTTGAACTTATTGTTGCAATTGTTCTTTGTTATTCTTGGATCGAGCCTGTGTAATTGGACCCGTGGGCAACACCAACTCGCCAGCTGGTCCTTGAGTGTCCGCATCCATATCCGCATCACTAGGCATATGCTTAATGCTCAAGTCAAGGAAGATGGTGTTGAGCAAAGGTAAAAACTTTTTTATGCAAGATGCTTGGTGAATGAGAAGGCTATGAGTGTTAAAATTGATGGGGAAAGCGACACCAACATGGTGAGCACATATATGGTGGAAAGTTTAGGATTGGAATGTTTGGAGCATCCTAGACCTTACACGCTACAAAGGACGAATGACATGGGCGAAATTGAGGTAACCAAACAAGTCCTTGTTTCTTTTTGCATTGGCCGGTATTTTGACCAAGTGTTGTGTGATCTTGTGCCTATGGATACTTGCCATATATTGCTTAGGAGACCATGGCAATATGATAGAAGAGTTGTGCATGATGGGTTCAAGAATAGGTATTCTTTTACCATGGGAGAAAGGAGAGTTTTACTTGCACCCTTGCCTCCAAAGGAAGTTAGTGGGGATCAATTGCATGTTAAAAGTCAAGTGGAAGCATGGAAAAAGGAGAAAGAGGCCGAATCTTGTCATACTAGTAAGGAAGAGAGGAAGACTGAGAGCCTTGCAAAAGGAGAGCTAAAGAGGAAGGCTGAGAGCCTTGCAAAAATAGAGGAGAGTTCTAAAGAAAATAAAAGAGATGAAAAGAAAGAGGAAGTTGAGAGTGAGAGAAGAAAAGAAGCCTCAAAACAAATTATGTTAAAGGGCTCAAATGAGAGAGAAGTGAGGGTTGAATACAAGGAGAAGAAGAGTTTGTTTGTACTTCTGTACAAGGAAGTGTGGTTTAAAGCTAACCTTAACCCTTGTCTTTCTAGATGCGATGTGTTTCTTTTGCAGGTTCCTAAGGATGCTTGTCCTAAAGGATTGCCGGCCCTAGACGAAGATGGATCTATGTATAGGGCACCGATTACAATCAAAAGGGAGCATCAAGTTTTAAGTTCCTTTTCTAAGAATTTAATACCTAAATTCGATAACATGATAAGTAATTTAAATTCTTACTTTATTGGTTTTCATCCATATAAATTACTTGTTATGCATACTTCTGAGTTATTGTTTTGGAAGGAACAAATTAATGCTACTTGGATGTTGCTTGATCCGGGAGGAGAAGCTAGAAGCATGAAGCTTGATCTTTTGCGCATCATGATGGGTTTGCAAGGTGAGTACAGTGATCATACCATCGTTGATATTGCTGAATTTTCTCCTATTGACTTTGTAGGTATCGATTCGAGGACGAATCGCTTTGAGGAGAGAGGGAATGATGGAAGTCACCTAGGCGAATTTGGAAACTTGAAGAACGATGCACGCCAAGGCGACTATGGAGGATGCAATGGTGTCAAGCATTGAATTTGGATGTATTCTAACAAGTTCAAAGTTCATCATCACAAGTTCACTTTCAAGATCAAGTCTAAAAATCGTACTCACAAGAAATTCAAGAAGAGATAGAAAACAAGCATGGAAAAGAGACAAAGGAGAAGGTGAACATGTCTACTATCCATAGGAAAAGACCAGTCGACTTTGGAGCACTTGAGGGCTCAAATCGGCATATTTTATTTTTATTATTAATTTTAGACGAATTTTTATTAGTTGTGGTCCATAAATTTGGGCTTGGGTTTTATCTTTATTATTTGGGTTATAGTTGTGGGCTTTAGTTTATTAGTTGGGTTTTTATTGTAAGGGTCTTAATTAGTGTCCAACACATATAGGCTCAATTAAATCCTAGTCTATTTGGACAGTCTAAAAGTCGACACCTAAAATACTATCTATTTGGGTTGTCTAAGGTCGACACCTAAAAATATTGTCCATTCGGGTTGTCTATTTTTAGGTCGGCACCTAAAAATTCTGGACAAAGCCAAAATCCAATTTGATTTGGATTAGGGGTTTGGAGCCGACTCTAGGGTTAGGGATTAGTATAAATAAGACCTTTTTCTTTATGTTTGAAGACAAAACGAATTTGAGAATAAAAATACCCTTTTGAGGTTTTCTTTGATTGTGGATTTAATCGTGATTGGGAGAGTGATTCTCTTGGTTTATTTGAGGGATTGTGTTTACTTATCAAGTGATTGATTTGCTTATGGCATATTCAAGATTCCTAGCTTTTATTACTCTGTTGTTGCTTAACAACTTTGTTTTATTTTGAGGTGATAGAGATATTTGCTGAAACCCTAATTTGGTTGAATTGGTTGCTGATCTTGGAGACTTTGATTGATTTGGAGGTGCTATCTAGCTTTGTTCTGGTAGTGTTGCCGTATCAGAAATCCCAAAGCTGGAATCGAGCACCCGCAAACCGTGAGACAAGAGATCAGACCTGAGAGAAAACCGAGGGACAGACATCCCAAAGCCAGAATCGAGCACCCGTAAAAGCGTGAGACGAGAGACTAGACCTGAGAGAAAACTGAGGGACAAACATCCCAAAGCCGGGACCGAGCATCCGCAAACCTTGAGGGACAGACATCCCAAAGCCGAAGAAACACCGAGTACCCTAGGGAGGTCGATAAAATCCCTAGTTAGCAAAGATGACATGATTCTTTGCTGACGACCCGATTGATGAGATGATTCTATCATAAACCTTGGGATGAGATGATTCCCAAAACTCCAGGATGAGATGATTCTCGGCAATCAATAACCTTCGGGATGAGATGATTCCTGAAGTGGAGCACGGGGTGCTCCAACCATTAACACGCACCACTCACATCAATTTATTCAAATTTGGTTGTTCCTTTTTCTTGTGTTGTTTCGTCCTTCGGTTCTAAGGACTCATCAACGAGGGGCATCTGTGAACACCAAATTTGACCCATGATTTTGGGTATGCTCAAACCATAAGATGAATGAGATAATTTAGTATTTGGCTAAGGCACACTTAGAATTTATTTTGGTGGGATGCATATTTTATAAGTTAGGAATTTATATATTTGAACCTTAGGATTAATGAGATGATTTATTCTTAGGATAAAAATATTTTAAGCCTAGTTCTTTAAAATATTTTCCTATTTTATTTACTTGGGCTTTCTTGTTTATTTTAACCCAGTTATAATGAGATGATTTATTTTTGGGTTAAGTATGAATTTGAAGGCCTAAGTTAATAAAATGTGGACTTTCCAGAGTTGAGTAGCCCATAAAACACATTACTTATAAACTAATTTTAGCTCTGATTTTTTTGGAAAATCATAGTTAAATCATCCCTTAATGGTAAATGTGTTTTTAGTTTGATTTGGGCACAAAATTGGGCCTTAATGTATAATCGATTGATAACATCTAAATGTTAGTGTTTGTACGATGGTTTTGAATGGCTTTTACTATGTTTTCTTGGTCGATTATGTGTATAATCTTTATATTATTGTGTGCATTGTGTCAATTAGTACTTCAATTTTGCTGATTAAGTGCTTTTATCAGGAATTTATCGTTTTTACTGAAGAATGGAAGCTTTTTAGCCGAGTTTGGAAACCATACCCAATTTAAGAAACTTTCTGCAGTAAGTACAGCCGAATATTTTTAAGATTCTGGGAGTTCTAGGCATCGAAATTAAGTGAAACCAATTGGAGACGAAACTAGACTTCCAAAGATTTCTATGGATTAAATTTCATAATTTTTGGACATGTCTACTGGGAGGAGCACTCAGTCGACTTTGGCCAAGACAAACAAGAATTTCTGCACCCACCCAGGCCCAGTGTTTCGGCGATATCTTGAGCTACAGAAGTCTAATTGAAGAGTTATTTTTACGAAAAGAAATCTGAAGGAATTATATAGAACTTTGTAGGCAATAGGATTAGGGCTGTGCAAGTCTTCTAGTCACAAAGTGCCGTGCAAGTTTTGGATCAGAAAATAGGCAAAAGTCCAAGTTGGAGTGCAAGTCAAGGAATTCAATTACCATTCAAAGAAGGAGACCCTTGGACGACCTCCAGCACTAAAAACACTATAAATAGACCCCTAGGGGCATCATATTGAGGAGGCTGAGTTCAGAGGGCGAAGCTCTTCCAAATTGTTTAGGGTTTAGGTCATACACACTAATAGGATTAGGGTTTCTTCTCTTTATCTCTAATAGGTGGTGTCGAATTCTCTAGCAAGGCTCGAAGATTATTCCCTTCAACTTTCCAGCAAGATATTGATGATCCAAAGACACAGAATCATCAGTTTCAGAAGCACAAATTCGAGATCAAGGAGCAGCAGAAGTCGACACCAGTCTTTCTGTAGAAATCGACTACACCTTCTCCTTTATTCGGTTTTTCTGTTATTTGATTCCATGATGAATTCTTGTGTTGATTTTGATTATTATTTTTATGTGGAACTAATCTCTTAACCTAGGATTAGGGATGTAGCCAATTACCCTTATGCTTTTATAATTTTATTCGGATATTGTTCTTGGAATCTCTTATGTTTGTTTGATCTATGTGTGCTGAATTGTTTGTTGCTTGCTTGATCACCAAGTTTACATTAATTTAGATCTGAATCTTTGTTGATGGCAACATGCGAGAGCTGAGTTGTTGATTAGGTTTTAGATCTGAACATCATAGATTGATTAGAAGACTAGAGATGCGAAAGCTGATAGTTATTCTTAAGGTTGATAAATTGTCTATGCTTAATGAATTTAGTTACAAACTGTGCCAGGGAGAACTAGGTAGTTATGGACTAAATAATTAATTCAACATGCGAGAGCTGAGAGTTAATACTTTAAGACAATTAGCCTACAATAATCAATAGACATCCAAGATCATAATCGGATATATTATTTGCATAAGTAGTGATTGCGTGAACCCCGAACTCCTAGGTTGTTTTTATTATTGCTTTACTCGACATCAATTACCATTTGCGATTTTACTTTTTACTTTTATTACTTTGTTATTTTCGATTTTAGCTTACCAACTCTCATCAATAATCAATCTTCCTAAATAATCACAATTTGTTGTTGACGTAGTACTTAAACTATTATCTGTCGGATCGACCTTGATTGCTATGACAGACACTGTGTGCTTGCAGGTTAATCGTAGTGTTTAGTGTGGGTTAAAAACGCTATCAAGTTTTTGGCGCCGTTGCCGGGGAACGGTGTTAATATTATTAAGAAAACAACTAGATTACTTTAGGTTTTATTTTTCTGCATTTTCTTTTTCTTTTAAATTTAATTTTCTTTTTTTTTCTTTCTTTTCTGCAGGTGTTGCCGATTTTAAGACCAAAGCTTGACGTGGTGACAACATTGTTAAGATTGATCTAGGAGGACACCGACATAAGAGAGGAATAGAAGGACGAATTTTGCAGAAACATCAAGCATGGCAGAAGGACAGAGGAAGACATTGCGTGACTACGCAATGCCGAGCTTGGATGACGCGCAATCAAGTGTTGCAAAACCAGAGATCGCAGCCAACAACTTCGAACTCAAGCCAGCACTTGTTAAGATGGTGCAAAACGATCAATTTGGAGGCTTAGACAATGAAGATCCGAATCAACATCTACAAATCTTCTTGGAGATATGCGATTTAATCAAGATTGATGGAGCAACTGAAGATGCTATTCGCCTTCGCTTATTTCCGTTCTCATTACGCGACAAGGCAAAAAAGTGGCTCCAATTGAGTGCGCATGCAACCTACAAGACATGCGACGAATTATCTAAGGCATTCCTAAGCAAGTATTATCCACCTGATAAAGCATCACGAATTCGAAGCATGATTACATCTTTTGCCCAAGATGGTGGAGAAAGCTTTTGTGAGGCATGGGAGCGTTACAAGGAATTTTTGCAAGGATGCCCACAACATGGTTTAGCCGACTGGTTAGTAGTCCAATCATTCTTTAATTGTTTAACTGAATCTTTGCATATGAGTTTGAATGCAGCCTCTGGAGGAGCGTTTATGTCACAATCACCAGAAGAGGCATACCAAAGGATCGAAACTATGGCAAGCAACAATTTCCAAGGTTCTTCACGACCTAATCAAAAGGAAGTAGCTGGAGTTTGGGACATAGATGCCACCATGCTGAATGCCAAGTTTGATGCTCTTACTAAGCAATTAGCAGCAATAATGCCTTCTCTAACTTGCGACAACTGTGGATGAAGAGGACATCTGAGTGAAAGTTTCCCTACTAGTGATACACTTCCGATTGAACAACTAAACCTCATGAGCCAACGGCAGCAAGCGAAGCCTTATTCCAACACATACAATCCGGAGTGGACGAGTCATCTAATATGGGAGGGGCGAAATTGCATTCAGCAAGGGAATCTTCATGGATTAGCACCACGACAGTTGAACACTCATGCTCCACAACAACCTGATCTTCATGTGATGATGCAATCTTTGATGGAATCCCAGCGTCAACAAATGGAGAGTCAACGTCAATTGATGGAAACTCAACACGCACAAACGAAGATGATGCAAGGATTCACAAACGAGTTGATGAAACTGAAGACTCACTCGAAGATGCTTGAGACGCAAATTGCGCAGCAAGCTGAGGCGATCAAGAGTGTCCCAGGAAACTTACCGGGGCAGCCTATAGTTAATCCAAGCAAACATGTGAAAGCTGTGATGCTTAGAAGTGACAAGCAATTGGAGGATGTCCACCAACCAAAAGAGGATGCCGAAACCACCTCTAAGCAAGAAGAGGAAGAGGAACCTGAAGTAGGAGTGCAATCAACCGACAAGGAAGCAAAGGAGAAGAAGCAAGAGCAAGAGGAGTGGATTCCCAAGTGGAAGCTAGCAAAGCAGAAAAGAGAGCAACCGAAGGAGTTATGGTCTGAAGTCAAAGCTTATGAACCACCAGTTCCATTCCCTCAACTACTTCAGCAGAGCAAACAAGACAAACAATTCGGGAGATTTCTTAAACATTTGCAAAAATTACACATTCATGTTCCATTTACTGAAGCTATTTCTCAAATGCCTGCTTATGCTAAATTTCTTAAGGATATTCTTAGCAAGGAATGGAAGCTAGAAGATTATGAAACGGTGGCACTTACGGAGAAATACAGTGCAATCTTACAAAATAAGTTGCCCCCGAAATTGAAGGATCCTAGAAGCTTTTCTATCCCTTGCCACATTGGTTCTATGTGCATTGATAGAGCATTATGTGATTTGGGAGCCAATGTTAGTCTTATTCCCAAGCAAATTGCGGAGATGCTGGATATTGGTGAACTGAAGCTGGGAATATCTCTCTTCAACTGGCCGACCGATCAGTCAAACACCCAATAGGGATATTGGAGGACATTCCAATCCAGGTTGGAAAATTTTTTGTGGCAGTGGATTTTGTGGTGCTCGACATGGAGATTGATTCACAGATGCCGATTATTCTTGGATGACCATTCTTAGCTACTACTGGAGCTCAAATTAATGCTCGTGATGGAAAGCTTACTCTCCAGATAGGAAATGACAAGGTCGAGTTTGATGTCTTCTGAGCAATAAGAGGACCTCTCGAGGAAGACAGTTGTTTTCAAGTGGATGCCATGGATAATGTTGTCAAGAAAGTGAATAAAGATGCAACAAATAATTGCTTTCGAGTTGATGAAATCACCCGACCACCAGATGTCGCACCAAAGTTACTTTGTCCAATGAAAAGAAAAGGGGATGAGCACACTATGATTATTAAGAAGCAAGAGTTCGTGGAAGGTGACTTGGTGATGCATTTTAGTGCTAAATTTGACGTGTGGTCTGGACCCTTCAAGGTATCAAAAATCCTTCCTCATGGATCTGTAGAAGTTTGGGATAAAGAGAAAGGAACTTTTAAGGTGAATGGTCGAAACTTGAAGTTGCATGAAGAAAGAATGCAGAAGCAAGCTGCGCCAATATCCTCTACTCCAACCAATCATGACACTTCTTCAGAAAAGGATGTGGATATTGTGGTAGTAACGCAACAAGGAAGCTCTTGTCAAGTTTCTACAAAGCCGTTGATATCGGTGGAAAGTTTCAAGAAATGAAAGTTTAAGCAAGGTGACAAGGTGCTTCTTTACGATTCCAAATGGAAGGGAAAGCTCAATTCCCCTTGGACGGGACCATTCAAGGTGTCAAACCTACTTCCAAATGGAGATGTGGAGATATACAATGAAAGAGATGGAACTTTCAAAGTGAATGGCCAAAAACTCAAAATTTTCTATGATAGTGGTTTTCAAGAGAGGCGATTCACTGAGAAGCTCCATGATCCACCATAACCAACCTCTGAACCGGTCCAGCTAAGACGATAGTAAAGAAGCGCTGTGTGGGAGGCAACCCACAATTTAAGGTAGTTTCAGTGTTTTGACTCTTCTATTTTTATTAATTTTTGTTTTTGTTTTTGAGTCTATGCAGATTGCAAGAAGATGTAATTTTTCGAGGAGAGATCAACCACATTGAGAAGGGTCAAGACGAATTCTTCATCAAATTAACCAGAGAAGCTTTTCTTAAACTCAAACTTTTGCTTTTCTGCATAATTTGTGTGATGATTTGCTTGAGTGCTTTGTTGGAATTTATTTGAAACACCCCGACTACTATTTACCCCATACACAGTGTTTACCGAACAAACAGTGCCGACACGTGGCACAAACAGGAAATACAACAGAAAATCGGCCCATCGGCCCAACAACAATAGACTAACGCCCGGTATCGGGTACAATAACAATATTAGCACAGCGGAAGCAATTTTTATTAATCACAGCAAAAGCATGAATTGACTCGATGTAAAACTATGGATCCAGATCCGTCAGAGGAGATGCCGCAGCCTGCCATGACGCATACCTGCATAAAGAACAATGAAGCCTGCCGATGGGGCAGGTGAGGGGTGAGATTCTCCATAACCTCACCGACACATAACCTATGATGAAAAACATAGCATGTACATAACAACAAGAGTACATCATTACGGCATACGAGTAGTGAACAACACACACACAACAATACTACCAAAGAACAATGTAGACTATGCAAATGTCCACCCCATCGACTATACAATGCACTAACCATCTAGTGCTGACTGTACCATACTCCAGTGCCCGACCAGGAAACCTCAACTCGACTACGTATTGGGTATCCCACCCAGTCCCAACAGACTATAAAGTACATACTCTAGTCCTGACAGACTATACTCAACTGAGGTTCCTCATCGCATGGTAGCATACTGTTACTGTGTTTGCTGATTATCTAACCCGGTACCCAAACAATCTCAAAATCACGTGAGCCTCGCTCACCGGGTAGCCGGCAACCAGCACGGACCATACCCAACCAATATCTCAAACCTCTCCCCGGGTAGAATCACAACACAACACGGTAACAGCAGTCACCATAGCAACTCGTAGCCACATCAACAACAATTCTTATTAATCCCGATCTCTGGGTATCGACATACCCTTAGAAATAACAATCAACCAACCGTCGACCACAGCTGACAACCAACATATATCATTATCCTATCAAAGATGACAAGTGATACTTACCCGACAATTATCAAAAGAACCGACAATAAACAAAGGACAACTGGCAACCGATGCCAGCAACAATNCGACATACCCTTAGAAATAACAATCAACCAACCGTCGACCACAGCTGACAACCAACATATATCATTATCCTATCAAAGATGACAAGTGATACTTACCCGACAATTATCAAAAGAACCGACAATAAACAAAGGACAACTGGCAACCGATGCCAGCAACAATAGACTACACAAGACCAACGACAACAACAACACCCGCGAATCGACAACCTATGCCGATCACGGTCAACCGACTATACTGACAACCTCCCAAGGTATGATCATGAGACAACATGCATATGAACATAACACACCTCAGCCCAACAAAGCAAAAACACATCTTAATCAATGCTGAGCCAAGGCCAAAAGAATGCTTAAATATTATCAAATTTTATCTTTCAGGGCCCTGTCACTGGACAAGCTAGGGGTCAGACCTGGATATCAACATATTTCAGGTGCCAGACCAAAATCAAGAGAACCCAGGGATCGACATCCCAAAAATATCAACGGGATAGACATCCCAAGCATAGACATGCTTCCACAAGAACCCAGGTCAAGGCCACCACAAAACAGTCTTTAACCATCGATTCAGACCACTACTTTCCAAGTGACATTAAAGTCGTCAACACAATTTCCAATTATCCAATTATCTCATCATGTCAATAAATCCACAACCAATAAATCAACAACAACAGCAATAATACCACAAACAAACTCAATTGGCTCAGCGGTTCAATCAGGCAAATTAATCACAGAAAAGTAAACACGGTATCATGTGCAACATATCAAAGGTTATCCATCCTCACAACAAATATCAGCAAATATCACAAAGTTATTAACAACAATAACCATAAGATGCAATAGAACTTATGTAGTTCCAAGACCAACCATCCCGGCTATCACGGGTGGAATGACGTATATGCAACCTCACCTGATACTCCTCGGGAGCTGGTATCCGGTTAAGCCTTGATATTCCTATAATATAACAACAGTAGTTACTTATAATGCACAAACAAGATGACTATGTGTAATAACCTGTATAACATGCCCAAAGTGTTTACTTGATGAGGAACGGGTGTAGGTTCCGGTAGGCAACCCTTTGGCACTAATTGGCTCGGATGGATTAATTAGTGTGCGATTAGCCTTAATCACAGATTAGGGTGTGCTAAGTATGTGCTAAGTAGGGGGCAAGTTGGCATGGTCTTGTTGGTAGAAAGAAAGCTTGAGGTGGAGAGTTGCTTGGCTTGGTGGCAGAAGGGGAGCAAGAGGT